>KV005022.1:0-14112 GCA_001598015.1 Dorcoceras hygrometricum
AGAAGAATGCGAATATCATATATAAAGATCGTTTGTACAAGAGTCAATGAAAACCCACACGCCACAAGTTGGCTAGTTGGGCATCTACTCTATCACAACTATGGACATGTACTGATTTGTGGTGTAGAATTCTGGTTTTGTGAATGCATTCAGTTTTATATGTACCAAAAATGGTGTTGGAAGAGATTATATTCTGCACTTCTGCTAAGCTCGACCTCGTTTGGGTTCGCAATTGTTTGAATTTTTTTATGTGTCATTGTTTGGTTTCGCAATTGATAAAACTTTAAGTAACAGGTATTCAAATAACCAACCACCGTGTTGATATGATGCATCCAGCTTTCAACTTCTTGTTTTTTGCACTGTGAACAATGTGTCTGAATTATTCATGTTTGGCAACTTTTGAAGAACCAAGTGGACTTGTCCAGGGACTACAAGTTCATGTGTCTTCTTCTGGAGGTACATCAAGAATCTATTCTTGATATAGTACCAGATGAGGAAATTCCTGTGGAACCTATGACTGGAGACAAGTTTTACTTTCTTGTTTTGCCTGTGCTGGATGGGGCATTTAGAACAAGTTTGTAGGGACTAAATCGAATGAGCTCCAGTTCTGCTATGAAAGTGGTTGGTTTTCGAATCAGACGACGTTATTTATTTGTATACGGTTTTACTGATTTATTGATCGGAATATGTCGCTTGTTTGTCGCTTAAAGGTGATCCTCAGGTCCAAACTTTTGAAGCAATTTCGATAGAAACAATGCTGATAATAGGTTCTACTAGTATTAATATAGTGGCTTTTAAAATGTAGGAATTGGTTAGAAACATGCTTTGTTCAGTCATGAAGGCAAATATTGGATATATATTAACATGTCTTGATCTGGATGTATCTCATTTATTCTATCTACCACAAACGAAATTGGCTGTTCCAATTTGAACAGCATAGTTGCAGCTAGGAAATACAGAAAAAAACAACTATCAAAAAGTTACAGCTCTTCTCACATTCAAAACCAAACATAAAACGCATCAACACAGAGAATTGGTTCTATGTGATCAGACCACAAATAGGCTTCCACCACCACCGGCCACCATCAGAATCGGCGCTGAGAAGAATGCTCTTCGACAAATTAGTACGCGAAGAAAAATAAACTTCCATCACCACGAGCTACATGTGACACCAAGCAACACACTTTAGTTTAATCCCATCCAAAACCAAGCAAATATTCTGTACAACAGCATATGCAACAACAGAAAATATTTAGTTTAATCCCATCCAAAACCAAGCAAATATTCTGTACAACAGCATATGCAACAACAACAAATATTTAGTTTAATCCCATCCAAAACCAAGCAAATATTCTGTACAACAGCATATGCAAAAACAGCAAATATTTAGTTTAATCCCATCCAAAACCAAGCTACATGTGAGACCAATCCCAATATTCTGTACAACAGCATGTCCAACAAAAGCAAAACTATACAGCATGCACTTTATTACAATTGAGATGCACATTATAATGAAGTGGTAACTATCAAAAGGCTTTCATATAAACGGCAGAGTAACGCAGACTAAGATTCAACGAATCATTGAATAAACAAGAGGTAACGAAAAATGAGAATGAAGTACTTCCCCATAAGCACAGATTAATTACACACTCATGACCAATAGTGCTCAATAGCCAACTGCTTCAATATTTAAACAGGTAGGATAAACTACTGCAATTACATTCTTCGACTCACTTATGTAAATCTGAATAACAATTACAATAAATTCTACGGAATTAGTCAAACGAAGACCATCGTATAATATTGAATACTCAAGATACAAGATCAAAATATAGTACACCAACATTCTTGTAATACGACTATTTACAAAATATAGTACTACAAAAGCCACACCAATATCAACATAGCTGCTTTAAGGTGCACCACGTACAATAAATATCATACAGTCGTCCATATATTTAGACAGCAGGCCACTGTGTAGGTACATTCAATCACCACGCAGTAACCTTCTAACCAAGGTTAATTTTCCTTTGTCATTCAACCGCTTGAATAAGGCCAAGTTGTTGTGATTGTTGAATAACAATTGAGCTGCGATCACTTGATCCTCCTCCGATAGTTCATGCATCTCACACAATGCATCCAAAACCACGTCTTGTGCATCTGTTAAATTGTCTGGAGCTGCAAGTTGCTGTACCAAATCTTTCATTGTCAGTTTGGTTATGTCAGCAAGATTGTTGATGGCTGCTACTATTGCGTCGTCCACCTCGTTCGTTTGCTTCCTTTTACGCTTCTTCGAAGATGTTGAGACATTCGGTTTGGATGATGGTGTATTTGTTTCAGAGATTGAGTCATCATCCGCATGTGTAGTATTACATCCGAAAGCGTCTCCAAACGGGATTTCAGTAGGTACATCATCATTGAGGTTGAGAACATCGTTCAAAGAATTCTGAAACATCTGCGAGTGCTCGCCAGTTGCACGGTCGTTTCCAAAGATCTCGCACCAATTGGGATAATGCGTCCATTGCTTGTAGCGCATGCTTCGGAAGGTCGAGTCCGCCTGCGTTTAGAACATTGACTTACGAATTGCATGTTAAACACAATTGAAAATTTTTAAGTCAGCAAAACCTTGATAATTGTATCCCATGTCTCGTCGGTTGCGTCGACGGTGTTGTCGGTGTCATTCCACTCGACACCGCTTTTGCCCAATAAAGTCACTAATGTAGATATGTTTTCTTCCATACATGAACCTTCGAGTTGATGTGGGGATTTTCGCGTAAATCAGTACCCGGAATGGCTGCATTCATTGACGACTCCAACAAAGATAAATACCCAGGTTTAAATCCATTCTCGCTTTTCCACCCCTTTGTGATGACATCTTTTAGTGCCGATATCAATACATCCTCCTCACGTGGATTCCATGTACGTCGTGTCTTCTCCCCTTTCTTCAGCCGACCTATTGCACTCTCGCATGTGTCGCCGCTTTCCATTTTTGAAGATTGTTTTTGATTCAGATCACCTGAAATGCACGTGAACTAAGCTGTTACATATGAGCTTAGCAGAGGTAGCTAAAATTTTTCAGGTATTCAAACAAATTCTGGTTTCGCATAACTGTTGCGTAAACACAAATAATTACATTCCAAACAGAAAGAGTCAACATATAATTCAACGTTCACACCTAATTTCAGCTACAAAGAGCTTAATTTCACTATAGATTGTGCAATGTAACATGTTACAACAAAGAGTTTAATTTAATTATTCATGTTCACATTGATAAAGCCAAGTCATCTCTCCAACAATCCCATCCCGCGGACGCCTCCAAAGTGCATATGAAATCTTGCCCTGTTTCGTTATACGGTCTGTAAACATCTTCACCAACTTCTTCCAAGGGATCTTCCGGCATCTGCGTTCGTATGAAATTATGAAGTAAGATACAAGCTAGTATTATCTGGTTTTGAACTCGCAAATGGTAGAAAGATGGGCTTCGAAGAATGGCCCATCTTTTTTTAAGCAAACCAAATGCTCTTTCAATTATGTTCCTTGCTTATGAGTGTCTCCAGTTGAATAATTCCTTGTGGTCTTGCGTCCACACGCACGATTCCCCCACGCATCTCTATGATATCTTACTCGTCTGTATGGCGTCAAGAAACCTCTACATTGGCGTAACAGTTATCACATAAATAGTAGTAACCTACAAACAAAATACAACTTTCACAACAAAAAAAAAGTTGGGATGCCGATAGTTTAGGTATTTTCCAGGCGTCCCAATATTGCAAAACCAGCCATTGAGCTGCTTTCAAGAAAATTTCAAACCTCTTGGAACTTTCAAAGAATCTTCCCGAGTCAATGCATCTCTTAAAACCCTTGCATCTGCTGCACTACCCTCCCACCCAGTCAGTGCGTAGATGAAGTTCATATTACGATCACAGACCCCTAAAACATTCACTGCGATTGCTCCTTTTCTTGTTCTGTATCTTGCTTTGTCATGGACGGGTACATGTATAGCGATATGTGTTCCATCAATTGCACCTAAACAACCCTGCAACATTGCAAGGTAATAATAGAGTGTTTATAATACGTCATTCATTGCATGCCAGCAAATTGCGAGTGTTCTACTTTAATCAAAACACAGAAGAAGAGGTAAACAGAGTAATACCTTGAACCACTTCCAATTATCGTGCACACAAATTTCATCAACAGGAGTCGGCTTCACAAGAAGGATATGATGCAGTTTCAGTAGGGACCGCATTACTTCGTGAAAATGGGCACTGATTGTTTGACCACTACGTATGTAATCGTGGCCTATGACTCGGTTTTTTTTATGATGGGCTAGTATTGACAAGAACATGGCAACTTTCTCATGTACCGAGACATATCTAGAATCTACTAGTCCTCCTAAATTTCTTAAAATGTAGCACAATCTTCCGAATGCATTGTGATTCATACGCAAGTTCACAACACATTGACCATCTCCTGCTTCAATAATTCTGTGCATATGACTCAATTGAGCTGTAATTCTGCGGGTCATGCTGTACGAGCCTTGTGTTGTATGACAGCTACGACGTGTCTTCAGCTTACTTCTCATACGGAGTCGTAACAAAAGCAATACCAACAAAAGATTTCGACACAACATTTGATGTATGACGACAAGAAGAACAATGTTTTTATGTTTACTATCCATCTTTGGCGCACATTTGGAAAACAACAACAAAATAAGATTCAGTAAATCAATATCATTACAAAGGAAATATAGGAATAGACAGGTAAATTCATAAAGTTAGGCATTGGTAAGAAAAATTATAGGAACGGTTAAATTCATGCACTATTGTAGAACTAAGCTGTTCCAAAATTATTTTCCCTGTCTGAACAACACATTTTGAAAGTTTCGTTTCTGATGTAGTCTCGATTACACTATGGTAGTAGATTTACTAACTTCAACCATACTCAATTTTCTCATTCAAAAAGAACCATGGTTTATGCTTAAGTTATAACTGAAGCATTATGTAGGAACTCACATCCAAAAATCTGATCATATTCTGCTACCATCCTTTGTCGTTAACTACGTACGAATGCTTCACCTCATGGTTTGCAAATGGACAAACTTTTCTGTCCATTTGAAACCCAAAAAGAAAATTCTTTGGGCAAAACTACCTAAGATGACTATAACATCATATCCATTCAACTGTGGTTATAGTTTTACTAACCGAAACCTTTTTCAAAACCGCTTTTAAGGATTTATATTTGCTCTTAAGTAGTCTTCACAGATTCTACCGGTTGTTATTTCAACTCTTGCATCTGAATAGCACCGACAAGCAAATATGTTAGCAACAGGCATTTATTCCAATTTTAAACTCTGAGACGTACATTAAGCTTTCAAGCTCCCAGATTTAGTTCAAAATTTGAGGAATTTCGTTGTCTTCAAAGTTGAATTCGAAACTTCGACAGAGACTTTACACAAACATAAAAACAGAAACTTGGTATTCAGAAACATTAACCACAGTTGGTATTCAAAAACAGAAACTTGGTATTAAAAAACAGAAACTGCTCCAACTTAGACGCACAACAAAAGATTTTTCAGAAACATTAATTGAAGGAGATACAAGGGTAAGACAGAAAATTGCAGTCGAACAATACCTGCGTACACGACAGTGGTTCGTCTAGTATACGAGTCTTCAAAAGCTCAAGCAACTGCTTCTCGAACGCGATTCAGCAAGTTCACTAGGAAGAGAGCTGCCGACTTCAATTGGGATGACGATGGAACTGTGAAGGGTTAAGAGGGGTATAGTCGTAAAAGTTGTTTAAAATCTTTAAATCAGGCCTACCAGGACTACTAAACCCACGTGAATTGAAGGGATTGTTATCACTTGGTTTGGAGCAAAGCTGAGCACAATCACGATTCGAAGGATTCACAGTCTTTGTTCTAAAAACGTACCAAACATGTGATTACTTGTCAATAACAGTGCTATCCTGCGTACCAAACGCAGCCTTAATGTTCAAATAATAATTAATCCTGAATTGGAAAAAAAGTTTTTTCGTTATGATAGATTGACCACTGATTCACTGATCCATCAATCCTTGTTAGGACGGGCCATACCCGAGACTTGGCGGGCTGGCCCACCCGACTCGACGGTACTAAATTCCCAGGAAGAAGTTAAATTAAGTTAAGGTAAATTACATTAAAAAGGAAATTCCTCCAATAATTTACTAATAATTTTCTTATCCCGAGTTTGCTAATAATTCTTTTTCAGATATGTGTGCTCAAAATTCGAACAAGAGTTGATAGCAAAGAGTTTTCGGTTAAACCTAGAAAACCAGTAAAGCAGCGCCGATTCCGGGTTTATAATCATTGTCATCGCGCTTTTTGCACAGTTCTACAACAAGAAGTTTCCTGAGAACAGGAATTTTCTGCTTGGATGCATAGCATTATATCCTTTTCATGGTTTTTTATTAGATGCGTGGAATCTGAAACTCTTTTGTTCAATGATCATGTTATGGATGAATGTATGTTATGTGATTGGAAATTGGTTAGTTTGGTATCGTTGGTCGATGAACTAACTGTACTGGAAGTTTTGAAGTGATGTGTTTTTTATTTACATCCCAGAAACGACTTATAAGATGGTTTCGAGTGTGAGGATGTACGCAGACGTAAATTCATAGTTTTTCTAGTTTGAGGCTATGGTAATCTGTTTTAGAAATGATAAAATATTTAAGAAACATATGATTAATACTTGAGTTATTCTATTTTCTTATAAAGATGTGGCTTTTTATCCTTGACGTCGGAAAGTATGTTGTATTAAATGGAATGTTGCAAATAATAATATACTTTAAGGAAAAGAATGCCATCCTATTCACGTATCCACCAACTGTAAGTTATTTTTATGCCTTCTTTGATGAAATTTTTGCAGTTGGCTTGTCTTTATATATTTAGTTTTTGTGAATGAATGAATGAGCTTCTGTTATCAGAGTAACACTGCAATTTTTTTGGCTGATCTGTTTAGTGTGACGTATTAGTTTCATGACTTGATTGCTTGCTAACAATTTGTGCATAAATTAAATGATATATATGCATAAATAAATTTCCTATATTATAATGCAATCTATACAAAAGATAAAATTTGGAACAAGAATTTTTTTATTTTAAGTATACAAGAGCTAACCTAGTGGGCTGGCGGCATAGGCAGCGGCAGCATGGGGATGGTTCACAGGGGTGTGTGGGTGGCGTGAGGCAGAAGGAGGACTTGTGACTGATTGGGCTGACTATAATATTTTGAATAGAAAGTGTATAATATATTAATAATTAGGAATTTTAAAATTTTGTTGACTTTTGACTGCCTTACTTGCCACCTTGCCCATCCCAACTCATCTACAACACTTCCTAAGCAAAGTGGTGCGGTTGATGGGTGCCTAGGTGGCTGCCTCATCCGCCATTTAGAACACGAGTTTTTCCTTGACTTTCAACCATCTTGTGGTAGTCAAAAGTTGCTGAAAATCTGGAATAGAAAATGATTAAATGAGTGACAAAATGTTTATATTATTTTGTAGTACTTACCCTTCTTTGAAACCAGCACAGTAAGGTTTTAAGGGAGGTTTGGAGGGATCATTAGTATTCAAAATCATTTGTCGGCTTGATTTTGTTATTCGTATGACTTTATGTTATGTTCTTGATAAGTTGAAGATTGCGAGAGACGCCGTAAAGGAGGATTGTAATGATGATGCAGTGATAATTTTTTGGTGGTTTAACTAATACAGAGGATTATAAGAGTTTGAATTGTAGGGGATCTGACTGTATGGTGTGTAAGAGCTTGACTCTGAGAACTTCTCCTTGTTCCACGATAAATTTAATACATTAATCTCTTACGGTGGCACAAATATGTCCAAATCTAGTTCTCATTTATTATAAATCTTGTGATTGCACTTCTTTACTGTGCCTTTATTGTGTCAGTGTGTTGCTCACATCACGTGTGACAATCTGAATGTGGATAAGCGTTGTTTTTGTGTGGCTCGTGTGCTGTGTAATGGGTCAATCTCTTTTGCTTGAGTCATCTTGTTTCTACTTGAAAGAAAGCTGAAATATAGAAGCCATGATCTCCATTCATGATCACTTATTATTTTCTCTAGGGATTGTTTTAGAATATTATTTAATGAATAGAAGCAAGAGGAAGATCCTGGAAATGTCATAAGGATAAAGAAAAATGGTTGCTCGCAATGCATGTGAGATTGAATCTCTGCAGAAAAATCACACTTACGAGATTGTGGAACTTCAAAAAGGGTAGAAGACACTGAAAAATAAATGGGTGTTCAAGCTCAAGAAAGATGGCAGCGGAAAATTGGTGAAATACAAAGCACGATTGGTAGTCAAAGGATATCAACAGAAGAAGGGATTCGACTTTGATGAGTTTTTTTCACCGGTAGTCAAAATGACTTCAATCAGAGTTATACTTGGATTAGTCACAATTATGAACTTGGAGCTTGAACAGATTGACGTGAAGACGTAGTTTCTTCAAGGAGTTTTGGAAGAAGAAATCTATATGGAACAGCCAGAAGGTTTTGAGGTTTCAGGTGATAATCTCGTGCAAGCTAAAGAAAAGCTTGTATGGTCTGAAGCAGGCACAAGACAGTGGTACAAGAAATTTGACTCATGCATGAAGAGTCAAGCGTACAAGAAAACTACAACAGATGATTGTGTATACATTCAGAAATTTTTAGATGGGGATTTTGTTGCACTTCTACTATATGTAGACGATATTCTGATCGTAGGAAAAGATGCAACAAAAATCAATCAGCTGAAGAAGGAATTGTCCAAATCTTTTGACATGAAAGACTTAGGATCGGCTCAACAGATACTGGGAATGCAAATAGTTCGAGACAGGATGAACCGGAGGTTATTGCTATCTCAGTAGAAATATATTGAACGAGTGCTTAAAAGGTTCAATATGAACAACGCCAAACCAGTTAGCATTCCACTAGCCAATCATTTCAAGTTCAAGGTTCGTGTTCCTCATCCAAGGAAGAGATCGGGGAGATGTCATCAGTACCATATTCCTCAGCAGTTGGAAGTATGATGTATGCAATGGCGTGTACGGATATTGCTCAGGTGGGTACGGTGAGTCGTTTTCTCTCCAACCCCAGGAAGGAGCATTGGGAGGCTGTATAGTGGATTCCCAGGTACCTCAAGGGTACAACTAAAATATGTCTTTGTTATGGGGGAGCAAATCCAATCTTGGAGGGCTATACAGATGCAGATATGACAGGAGACCCCTGATAGTAGAAAATCTAGTTCATGATTCATCTACACTTTTAGCAGGAGGAGCTGTTTCATGGCAGTCAAGACTACAAAAGTTTGTTGCTTTATCCACAACTGAAGCAGAGTATGTTGCAGCCGCTGAAGCTGGGATCTTCACTAGTCTCAACAGTTGTCGATCCATGACCTCACATATCCAATGATACCGAATATCGATGTGCCTTGTGCGGGATGGTACATGGAGTTCTTGCTCAAATCTAGAGCACTTTGACTGTCACAATGTACCTTGTACTCCTTATGATAAATTTAAGGGACGAAATTGTAATTTTCAAAAATTGAGGGACTAATATTAAAAAGAAAATAGTGTCGCCGATGAACAATCTTCGGTGAACAATGTCGTCTTCTCCGGTGAACAGTGTCGTCTTCTCCTCGATGAATAGTAACTCCGGCAAAAGTTGACCAAACTTTGACTGCAGTTTCTAGGCTCGTTTCACGTCGAAATAACACGCCGTTTATTGTGTTGGACTCCTTCGACGAGGCGAATCTAGCCGTATGCTCAGAAATTAATTTCGAGCATGTCGCAAAAAACAGAAAGTTTCGGATGGCTACTGCAACTTCGACCAACACCTCTAACAAGGCTCTGATATCACTTGTTGTGATTCAATGAATCATTTGGGTGTTCATTTTTGACAAAAAATGGAGGCTTGAAATTCAAAGATTGTGGCTTCTGGATCATGGTTGAAAATTTTAAATTGTATTCTTCAATTTGGTATCAGAGGTGTTGGTCGAAGTTGCAGTAGACATCCGAAACTTTCTGTTTTTTACGACATGCTCGAAATTAATTTCTGAGCATACGATTGGATTCGTCTCGTCGAACGGAGTCCAACGCAATTAACGGCGTATTATTTCGACATGAAACGAGCCTAGAAACTGCATTCAAAGTTTGGTCAACTTTCGCTGGAGTTACTATTCACGGATGGAGAAGACAACACTGTTCGCCCGAGACATTGTTCATCGGCGACACTGTTTTCTTTTTCATATTAGTCCTTCAAGTTTTTGAAAATTACATTTTGGTCCCTTAAATTTTTCATAAACTGCAGATTGGCCCCTCAACTTTCTGATATTGCAGGGTGGTCTCTAAAATTTCCGAAAGATTGCAGTTTTGCCACAATAATGGAATTTCGATCCAGAAAAAGTAATTCCACCTTTTTCAGTTGTTCCGGACGTAACGGTGTGCTTCATTTTTCAAGATTCAGTCTCGATTTTGGTGAATCAATTCTTGCAAGGTGATAATGTCCACAAAAGAGTCAACATCATCTTCCTGCCATGATCATGCTTCACTGCCACCAACTACACGCTGTGGAGATCTCGGATGGAAGATCTCTTTAGTTGTAAAGATTTGTTCGATCCCATGGAAGCAAAGGGTAAAAATCCCAATCCCACCAAGAAGTTAGAATGGAGGAAATCAAGCCGGAAAACTATTGGTCAAATCCGACAATGGATTGACCATAGTGTCTTCCACCACGTTGCACAGGAGACAGACGCGTATGCCCTCTGGAAGAAGTTGGAGGACATGTACCAGGCCAAGACTGCTCGGAATAAGGCCTTGTTAATGAGGCGCTTAGTTATCATGAAGCTGAAAATTGAACTTCAGTTGCCGAGCATACGTTCCAGAGCTTGGTCAATCAGTTGTCGTCTGTAGAGATGCCACTTGGTGATAAGTACAGGCGCTTCTACTTCTCAGTTCTCTTCCCGACAGTTGGGAAATGCTGGTGGTATCACTCAGCAACTCAGCCCCAGATGGCAAACTTACCATGTTTATGGTTACGGATGCTCTGTTCAACTAAGAGGCTAGGAGGAAGGACATGGGCACCGATCAGACCCATGCCCTTATCACAGAGAATCGAGGAAGGTAGCAAGGGAGACCTCAAAGGAGCAGTAAAGGGAAGGGGATCGGCAGGAGCAAGAGTAGGGGCAAATCCACGGATGGCAGAAGACTAGCATACAAGTGCCATCATTGTGGATTAAAGGGTCATATGAAAAAGAACTGCTATAAATGGCGAGAAGAACAAGGCCAGAGCAGTTCACAGCCGAAGAATAAGGGTGCAAAAACGCTAGTCACTATTTCTCGAGACGTGGCTTTCTGTTCAACCCATGATGAGATATGCCTTCACGTCGCAAGAGAAGACACGGAATGGGTGGTAGATACTACAACATCCTACCACGTGACTCCGCACAAAGACTATTTCACTATATACAAAGCCGATGACTTTGGAGCAGTGAAGATGGGAAACACCAGTTCCTCTGGGACTGTAGGAATTGGTGATGTTCAGATAAAGACAGGTGTCGGGAGTACAATCACATTGAAGGATGTTCGACATGTGCCTGATTTTCGGCTCAATCTTCTTTCTGGTGTAGCCCTTGACAAACAGGGGCATACAAATCATTTTAGCAACACATGGAAAATGTCAAAGGGCGCTTTGATAGTTGCTCGAGGACACATTTGTGGCACATTGTACAAGACTCACGTGAAGATATGTACAGACACCCTCAACGTAGCTGAGAAGGAGGGTTCTCAAACTTTGTGGCACCAGAGACTCGGCCACATGAGTGAAAAAGGGTTGTCTACCCTAATGAAGAAGGAGCTTATCATCGTTTGACAAAGATGCTGCGCTGGATCCTTGCAATCATTGTCTATTTGTTAAGCAGCACAGAGTCTCCTTTAGTTCCTCTTCAACGAGAAGATGAGAGTTGCTCAGTCTGGTACACTCTGATGTTTGCGGTCCCCTGGAGGTTGAATCACTAGGCGGAAACAGATTTTTTCTGACGTTCATTGATGATGCTTATCGAAAGGTGTGGATCTATTTCCTGAAGACAAATGACCAGGTATTTGAATGCTTCAAAATGTTTCATGTCACAGTAGAACGTGAAACTGGGAAGAAATTGAAGTGTCTCCGATCAGATAATGGAGGTGAATACACTTTTAAGGTGTTCGATGCATATTGCAAAACATACGGTATTCGACATGAGAAGACGGTCCCACGCACCCCTCAGCACAACGGTGTAGCAGAAAGAATGAACCGGACTATCATGGAATGTGTTCGGAGCATACTTAGGATGGCTAAACTGCCAAAGCCATCCTGGGGAGAAGCAGTCAGAGCCGCCTGTTACCTCATCAAGAGTATTTGGATGTTTAGCATACGCACATGTATCCAAGGAGCTTAGACAGAAGCTCGATGCAAGGACAACTCCATGCATTTTCATAGGCTATGGAGATGAAGAATTTGGATATAGATTATGGGATCCAAAGGAGAAGAAGGTGATCAGAAGTAGAGAGACGTAGTGTTCCATGAAAACCAGACTATAGAAAACATTGAAAAGCCCACAATGTCTTAGAAGTCAAATGTTGCTGCTCAGATACCAGAAGCAACAACAGAACCGTTTGTGAGAAACGACGATACAGTGCAGAAGAAAAACCAGAAGCAGAAGATGAGGAGGAAGAAGAGGGTGTTGAGTAGGGGGAGCCACAACCCGCTATGCCAGAAGTTCCAGGACCACCACAAGGCCCATATGATGGTGGATCTCCTCAAATTGGTGATCTAGAAGTTCGCAGATCTGAACGAGGTCGGATTCCATCCAGAAGATATTCAGAATCCGAGTACCTTCTGCTTACTGAAGATGGGAAACTAGAGAGTTTCCAAAAAGCATTATCTCATAAGGATAAAGAAAAATGGTTACTTGCAATGCATGATGAGATGGAATCTCTGCAGAAAAATCACACTTACAAGATTGTGGAACTTCCAAAAGGGAAGATGACACTGAAAAATAAATGGGTATTCAAGCTCAAGAAAGATGGCAACGGAAAAGTGGTGAAATACAAAGCATGATTGGTAGTCAAAGGATTTCAACAGAAGAAGGGAATGACTTTGATGAGATTTTTTCACCGGTAGTCAAAATTACTTCAATCAGAGTTATACTTGGATTAGTCGCAAGTATGAACTCAGAGCTTGAACAGATGGACGTGAAGACGGCGTTTTTTCATGGAGATTTGGAAGAAGAAATCTATATGGAACATCCAGAAGGTTTTGAAGTTTCAGGTGATAATCTCGTGTGCAAGCTAAAAAAGCTTGTATGGTCTGAAGCAGGCACCAAGACAGTGGTACAAGAAATTTGATTCATGCATGAAGAGTCAAGGGTACAAGAAAACTGCAGCAGATGAGTGTGTCTACATTCAAAAATTTTTAGACGGGGATTTTGTTGCACTTCTACTATATGTAGACGATATTCTGATTGTAGGAAAAGATGCAACAAAAATCAATCAGCTGAAGAAGGAATTGTCCAAGTCTTTTGACATGAAAGACTTAGGACCGACTCAAAAGATAATGGGAATGCAAATAGTTCGAGACAGGATGAACCGAAGGTTATGGCTATCTTAGGAGAAATATTGAACGAGTGCTTGAAAGGTTCAATATGAACATAGCCAAACCGATTAGCATTCCACTAGCCAATCATTTCAAGTTGAGCAAGAGTTCGTGTTCCTCATCCAAGGAAGAGATCGGGGAGATGTCATCAGTACCATATTACTCAGCAGTTGGAAGTGTGATGTATGCAATGGTGTGTACGAGGCCATATATTGCTCAAGTGGGTACGGTGAGTCGTTTTCTCTCCACCCCCGGGAAAGAGCATTGGGAGGCTGTAAAGTGGATTCTCAGGTACCTCAAGGGTATAACTAAAATATGTCTTTGTTATGGGGGAGCAAATCCAATCTTGGAGGGCTATACAGATGCAAGATGCAGATATGGCAGGAGACCCTGATAGTAGAAAATCTACTTCAGGATTCATCTACACTTTTGCAAGAGGAGCTGTTTCATGGC
>KV005022.1:15231-53340 GCA_001598015.1 Dorcoceras hygrometricum
AAAGAGTGTGGTTGCTTCTTAGGTACTAAATCATTTAACAGTGAATCAGTTTTTACTTTGACAGATGCTGGAAACCCTCTGAAGCAGTTGTTTGATGAACTTTATTTTGTATTAAAATTTGATGAAACAATGGTGAGATGCTTGTTGCACCTATGGACAAATTTTCATAGCACATCTGTTTATGGATTCATTTTTTCCATGTGAAGTTAAATGGTATTATCTTTTAATTTGGAGGGCCGAGGTCCACATAAAATTTCATGAAATTCTATTGTATATGAAGCTCCTTAAAACGTTTATAGAAATTCTTTGTTGTGCGATTATTAGTGTAAGAGATCTTGTTGTAAATTTTACTATCCGTAGTCAAAACTGAATACTTAGTGCTGGACTTTTACCGACTGTTGTGGCGTTTCTGTTTGAAGCCAAGACCATCCAATGTATACCCTTGTAAATTCCATGACTGTTTACATCTATGATTAGCATTGTAACTCCATTCGCCTAACCCTTATCAGAGAGTTAAAACACCTGTGTGATTTTCTCAACAGGGATCTTTTAGCACAACCGGATTGGTGGTCACTTCGAAACTACCAAGATTCTCCGATATGTATACAGTTATCATAGGGAGTGCTGATCCCCAATCGATAGCTTCAAAGCCACCAGTTGAATTCACTAAAACCGTCACTCAATGGTAATCTCTGATTGCCCCCAACCACACAGAGAAAGAGCACGCAGGAGAAAGAAAATATTTCAGACCCTCTCTTGTGGCTTATATTAACATTTTTCCTACCTATTATTTAGGTTCACCAAGGATGGGATTTTGGTGGAGGGACTTTTCTGGAAGGATGTCGAAGCACTAATAAACGAGTATACAAAAGAAGCAAAGAAGACCAAGTGAGAATAAAGCTTCATATAGACTCTTGTGGGACATACTCGGAAAATGAGGAGATGCAGACTAGATGCACTTGATATAAACCACAGTTATGCTATCGATATACACTGTTATTTCACTTTGTATAGAAACGATTGAATCCAATTCGCGGAACCTGATCTGACAATTTTGCTTCTACCTTAGGACGAAAAGATACATTTTTTGGGTCTATCTGCATTATGTAACAGCTCATCTCCGTAGACTAACTGTATTTTGCATCAGATTTAACTGATGGGCCATGATATCCACACTTGTTGCCATATGACCACCTCGCTTCTTCACGACTAGGAGTCTTTCATCTCTATGCATTTGTCCGTGAAAGCTTTTAATTTCTACGTGCAAAATTTTATTTACGTTAAACTTTTCCCTGATCCTGGATGAAATTATTATGATCTAAATTTTCGAGGTTTTTTTACCCAATTTTGAACACTACATCTATGCATACAGTTAATAACTAGAGAGCCCAACTATAACTACTGGTGATATCATTTCTCGATTCTCAAAAAAATAAAATATCTTTGGTTGTTCTCTATGTTGAATTGATATTTATTTACATTCATATTTATATTCTTTTCTACTATGACAGACTGTTAATCTCTCGTATGTCATAGTTATAAAAATTTTATCGTCATATATTAAATTTTAGAAAATGTCATATATTAAAAAAGGGTTACACCTAGCATGGGTGGTCGATATCCATTTTATTTTATCTTTAACTATCCATTAGTTACGATAAACAAAGATCGATCAACAACACAATACAGGTGATAGTTGATTCTTTTCACCAACTTTGTTGCTCTAGCCAATTCTTCATGCCTATTAGCACTTACTTTTAGTCCATGATTGTGGTTCATCATGTTCCCGATCGACGATCAGATATCACCGATCTGATAAGTTCAAATAGCTCCTTAAATGATATAAAGTCAAACATTCGAACCACTAAGCATAAGTATGGCAGGTGCCTACTTTTGGCACGTTCACTCCCATCATTGTTTTACCATTCTCACTCTTGAAATCCTCACATGCTCGTAAACTCATTTACAAGCTCAGTATTTGATTGTATCAAACTTTCTTTCTCAAAATTCAACTCATTGAATTTTATTATATCTACGGACAAGAAATTCAGTATTTGTGCTACCTTCAATGGTTCAGAGATAAATCTAGCCATGGATTCATAAATCTTGTCATTCCATGAACCAACTCTTGATCATAGAGATGTCCCTTATTCGGGCTTAACCTATTAGCCCCATTCCATGAATCAACTCGTTGATCATAAGAATGTCAGAACCCGTTCTTGATTGGACCCATCGAATCATGGTATGAGCATCTAGTAGAATTGTCCCATGTTTCCATTGGTATCTTTAAAACGAGGGATTTTAATTTTGAAATCTTTGGTCTCATGCATTTATTTTAAATCAAATTTAAAACATGCAACATGCGGATTCAACTAATCTATATATCAACATATATAAATAAATATTGGGATGATCGATCGCGAGAGCTATGCGGTCAGTGGTTGCCAGTCACGGACCTGGGTCCAATCCTAGGGGTAATGCAATATGCAATGCAATCCTATTACAAAGCTTTCCGATTTTACAGATCTTCGGTCTACAATATCTTGATCGCCATTGTCCACCGTCTTCGGATGTCCTCCCACTAAATCTAGTAATTTACATTTAAATTAACTATGACAAATAAGGGATACATTTATCAAGGGGTGGGAACGGGCCACAAACAGGCCCACTTTAAATGATAATCAAATGTTTAAAAAACCGAAATCAAATAAAACCTATTGCATACACCTAACACATTGGGCACGGCTCTCGATCACCCCAATCATGCAATTAATCTAATTAACATGCATAATTTAAATAATCTAATTATTTATCGTAAAATCATATTCTAATTACGAAATCGTATTTTATAATAAAATCGCATTTTGCCGATAAAACAAATTTTAATCAACAAAATCACATTTTATTACAAAATCATATTTCATAATTAAAATCACATTCTACTAATTTTAATTGTATCAATATTGGGCTTAAAACAATTTTAGGCCCAAAAACTTAAAATTTCAAAATCGATCAAAACCGGGCCCGGCATCGCATACCTGCCCGAAAACTTCACGGGCTGCCCGGGATAGGCCCGAACCAAACCCTAGAAGAAATCAGACCAGCCGTCACGATATCGCCGGAGCATCGCCGGAGCGGCGACCGGCCGGCGCCCGCCGCCACCAACGAAATCACGCGTGGCGCGAAGGGCGCGCGCGCGGCTGCGACAAGGCGGCGCTTATATGCGCCAACGTGCGCCATCACACGGCACGCATCGGTCGGCCAGCGACCAGCCACCTGCCGCAGGCGTGCGCCCATCGTCGCGCGCGACGTCGCGCAACCATCTCGCGAGGAGCGGCGCACAGCGGCGCAACGATCCGGCCATCGCGAAGCAAACATCGGCGTGCGACGTTGGCCACCGCTCGAAGCAAGATGCGCCATCAGCGCGCGCCCAGCGCGGCCATCGTCGCCCGACGTCCAGCCGCATAGCTGCACGCATCGGCCGACCAATTCGAGCAACAGGTGCGCGAGGTCGGGCCGCGCGTCAGGCGCGCATGTGCGCGCAGCGGCGCCCTCCCTTGCGCGACCAGCGCGCAAGTCGCGCGCCTCACGGGCGCGAGCGTTGGGGCGCCGCCGCACATGGCGGCGGCCGGCGTTTGTTTCAAAATTTGATTTTTCGATCTGAAATTTAAGACATTAGATACAATTATGGCAATATCGTATGATCAGATCCGAAAAACACTGGCTCTGATACCACTGTTGGGGATCCGGATCCGCCCCCCGGCGAGGCAGCGGAAGAACATAGAATAAACAGCCAGGAGACGATCAATACGAAAAATTCAATAACAGTTATCGACATACATAGGGGGTTCAAAACCACTAGAATAAACAGCCAGGAGACGATCAATACGAAAAATTCAATAACAGTTATCGACATACATAGGGGGTTCAAAACCACTACCTTGCTGGCACTTGTGCCTGGCTCCAACCGTAGTTACAATAACGTCGGCTCTTCTCGGTAGATTGCGGTAGTAATCGCCAATCCGATCCACGATCAGAAACGAGACTCCTTCGTCAGCCTGCACTAGAAGGACTGACGAGATCAGCACGAACGGATTCTCCTCGTCGAATTGGTCGGAAACAATTTTCCGGCGAGCGGCGGCGGCGGCGCGGCGTGAGGCTTTGAGGAAGAGAGGGGCGGCGGCTATTGTACTTAGGTTTAGGGTTTAATTAGCTTAAGTGTTGTTATGAGAGTCAAGTCTATTTTAAATAGACAAGTAATAGGATTGGACCGGCCCAACGGGCCCGGATCCAACGGATGAACATTCGGTTCATCCCTATCACCGTGACTTCATCGTAACTCCGATCGCCGATCAGATCGGACCGATCGACTCAGTTTCCGAAACTGAACACTATGATCTGAAAAACCATTTTTCAGAACCCCAATGCAAAATGATCGTTTTGCCCCTCAACATCGGCAAATCACGATTTGACCTCTGTTGATTTTTTAGGAAGTCGCACTCCCAAAATCCTCTTCGTATGCTCAACACATTGAGATGAGTATCCGTGCGGGAATCTCGAATCCAGTACTTGTGTGACCCTCAATGGTTCAGGATACAGCTAGCCGTGGGCCCACAACCATTGTGGCTCCGGAATCACAATTCCGGACTTGCCCATCGGATCATGGTAAGAGCGTCTAGAAACATCGCCCCATGATCCTCTAGGTATCACCGATAGTGCCTGCAAGAACCAGTTGGTCGTGGTTAGCGTACAGTACGGTCCTTTTAATCCATATATCCCGATCAGATCAACGACCATTGGTAAATCGAGAGTCGCTGTAGATCCGATAGCTATGCATACATCTTGGAGATCGAATAGTGACATCGCGAGTGTAACTAGGTAAACACATTTACCTAAAACACTTCTAGTACTCTGGCCAGAGATTTATACACTATTATCCCCTCAGATAGCATAGGATATCCACGCATGTCTGCGAGCGGTGAATCCTCGACAACGATGCATTGACTCCTACATGCATCGGGGTCTCATCCAATCCCGACGCCTTATGACCCCAAGTGAGTCGGCAAACGGGTCAAAGTGAGACGCCTATCATGTAGATTCTCAATGACGTTTCGAGTCGTGAGGACTAATCAGTACAACCAAGACCTCGGACTTATCCACTCGAAAATGGTAACCACTTGGAAAGTCCGAAGGAGGGTAGTTCGATAGATCACCAGGTCACTATCTATCTGCATGCTCAGAACATCACAATATTCCCTACCAATGAAACATGGTAATTCGCATCATAGATACTAGTCTCGAGCTCGGGCGGCCTTATCCTCATTTTGACGGCCCAATCGACTAGGAACATGTTCAGAATACACAGTGACTATTAGATGTGTTTCATGATAGCCGTCATATCCACTATCACATCTAACATACACTTTAGTGTATTCTAGGTCTTTACTCAACACAATTGTTAATCATCATACACACAATGAAAGTAAAGAATGCCATATAAAGAAATGCGAATATCATATATAAAGATTGTCATATACAAGAGTCTATAAACCCACACGCCACAAGTTGGCTAGTTGGGCATCTACTCTAACACAGAAACCTTCGAAGTAGTTGAGAAGGAGGGTTCTCAAACTTTGTGGCACCAGAGACTCGGCCACATGAGTGAAAAAGGGTTGTCTACCCTAATAAAGAAGGAGCTATCACCGTTTGACAAAGATGCTGCGCTGGATCCTTGCAATCGTTGTCTATTTGGTAAGCAGCACAGAGTCTCCTTTAGTTCCTCTTCAATGAGAAGATCAGAGTTGCTCAGTCTGGTACACTCTGATGTTTGCGGTCCCTTGGAGGTTGAACACTAGGCGGAAACAGATTTTTTCTGACGTTCATTGATGATGCTTGTCGAAAGGTGTTGGTCTATTTCCTGAAGACAAAGGACCAGGTATTCGAATGCTTCAAAATGTTTCATGTCACAGTAGAACGTGAAACTGGGAAGAATTTGAAGTGTCTCCGATAAGATAATGGAGGTGAATACACTTTTAAGGTGTTCGATGCGTATTGCAAAACATACGGTATTCGACATGAGAAGGCTGCCCGGCGCAGAAACATCCCTTTTAAGTTCTATAATATGTGGTGCTCACACGCTGATTTTGAGAATCTGATTAGAGATAACTGGTTTTTACATGGGCATGGCACACAACAGTTCTTGTTAAAAAAGAGGTTAGCAAAGTTGAAAACAATACTGAAAAATCTGAACAGCATGCATTTTAGTTCCATTTCAAGTCGTGCAGATGCTCTATCACCGTTTGACAAAGATGCTGCGCTGGATCCTTGCAATCGTTGTCATTTGGTAAGCAGCACAGAGTCTCCTTTAGTTCCTCTTCAATGAGAAGATCAGAGTTGCTCAGTCTGGTACACTCTGATGTTTGCGGTCCCTTGGAGGTTGAACACTAGGCGGAAACAGATTTTTTCTGACGTTCATTGATGATGCTTGTCGAAAGGTGTTGGTCTATTTCCTGAAGACAAAGGACCAGGTATTCGAATGCTTCAAAATGTTTCATGTCACAGTAGAACGTGAAACTGGGAAGAATTTGAAGTGTCTCCGATAAGATAATGGAGGTGAATACACTTTTAAGGTGTTCGATGCGTATTGCAAAACATACGGTATTCGACATGAGAAGGCTGCCCGGCGCAGAAACATCCCTTTTAAGTTCTATAATATGTGGTGCTCACACGCTGATTTTGAGAATCTGATTAGAGATAACTGGTTTTTACATGGGCATGGCACACAACAGTTCTTGTTTAAAAAGAGGTTAGCAAAGTTGAAAACAATACTTAAAAATCTGAACAGCATGCATTTTAGTTCCATTTCAAGTCGTGCAGATGCTACCAGGATCAAATTGGAAGAGCTACAGCTTAAAATCTTGAATGGCGATACAATTATGGAGGATATTGTTGAGGTACGAAGAAAAGCTGAATTTCTGTTACAAGCTGAGAATATGTTTTTCATGCAGAAATCTAAGTGCTTATACTTGCGGAATGGAGACCGATGTTCAAAATTTTTTCATGATCTCATCAAGAGAAGCAATAAGAGAAGGCGTATTTTGGCTGTAACGAAAGCTGATGGGAACCATTCATTTGATGAACATGACATACAATCTGAATTTGTTAATTATTTCATGAATCTATTGGGTGTCTCATATAACAGGGAGCAATTTCAGGCTGAATGTTTCCAGGATGGCCAGAAAGTTACAATGGATGAGGCTGCCAAGCTTATTGTTCCCATTTCCATGGGTGAGGTATTTTCAGCTCTCTCCTCTATTGATAATGAAAAGCACCTGGACCGGATGGTTATGGTGCAATGTTCTTTAAGAAAACATGGAATATTATTGGTGTGGATGTTTTTCTTGCTGTGAAGGAGTTCTTTGATAATGGGAAATTGCTAAAACAATGGAATCATGCAGCTATTGCCCTTGTGCCAAAATCCAAAGATGCTTCTTGTGTGAATGATTTTAGACCGATATCTTGCTGCACGGTTATTTATAAAATCATTGCTAAAATACTTGTGAATCGATTGACTCCTCTTATGGCTGGTCTTGTTGATATGGCGCAAGCTGCGTTTATTCCGGGTCGTTCGATTGATAATATTCATTTAGCCCAGGAATTGATGAAGGGTTTTAATAGAGCTCGGTCTCCTTCTCGATGTGTGGTTAAAGTTGATCTCTTTAAGGCATATGACACGCTGAATTGGGACTTTATTACTGACATGTTGCTGTATCTGGGATTTCCCACGATGTTTGTTCGATGGATTTATGAATGCATTTCAACTACTTCGTTCTCGATATCTATTAATGGGGAGCTGAATTGTTTTTTCAAAGGAGCACGTGGCATTCGTCAAGGTGATCCACTTTCTCCATATTTGTTTGCATTGTGTTTGGAATTATTTTCTCGTGGTATGAATAAACTGAAAAGGGAACCACAATTTAAGTATCATCCATTCTGTTCGGCTATTGGTATATCTCATTTAGCATATGCAGATGATCTACTTTTGTTTTCTGGTGGGGATCCATTGAGTATTATCTCTGTGCTTGATTGGTTGAATAAATTTACATGTATGAGTGGGCTGAAAGTTAGTGTGCACAAATCTAGCATCTTTATGGCTGGTATGACGGAGCGTAAACGATTGGAAATCCTCCAAACAACAGGACTGATAGAAGGTACACTTCCGTTTCGATATCTTGGCATTCCTTTAGCCTCTGCGAGATTGAGAAGATCTGATTATCGGGAATTGATTGAGCGTATTTCTGCGAAATTGGTTTCATGGCCTAAGAAATCTCTTAGTTATGCAGGCAAGATTGAACTCATAAGATCAGTTTTACAAGGTGTTGAATGTTTTTGGTTGTCAATTCTGCCGATACCTAGTTATGTTGTCGAAAAGGTTTACACACTTTGTCGAAAATTTCTTTGGAATAGCACACATCCTCCTATTTCGTGGCACACTCTTTGTAAAAGCAAAACAGATGGAGGTTTGGGATTAAAAGACTTGAAAGTCTGGAATAAAGCACTGCTGATGCGCACCTTATGGAACTTTCAAGCCAAGAAAGACACGCTATGGGTAAAGTGGATTTCTTGGAAATATGGAGATGATTTATGGGCATGGACTCCTCGAAAAGATGACTCTATTTTGTTCAAAAAAAGGTTTTGATTCGTGATGAACTTGTGTCACTTTCTGGATCGGTTGACGCAGCCTCTCAATTGTTACAGAAATGGAACATGAAGGCGGGCACAGGAGCAGACGCAGCATACAGATTTCTCAGCAATGGGCCTGGTATATGGCCATGGAAACCTCTCATTTGGAAGAGCTGTTTGCTGCCAAAACACAGATTTATTATGTGGATGTTTGCTCATAAACGGCTACTCACCAAGGATCGACAACCATACGTCTCAGACAAGAGATGTGTTTTCGGTTGCCTTCAAGACGAATCACACGATCACTTGTTCTTTCATTGTAAATTTGCTGTTGATCTATGGACGAAACTCACAGCTTGGCTTGGTTTGCAGATTCGGTTCACTACCTCAAATAGGCTGCTGCGATTTTTCAGGGACAAACTGCTTGGTAACAGGAAGCATTCTCGATTTAATTCTGTTGCTATTACAACTTTGATATATTTTATTTGGAATGCACGAAACAGGGCTATCTTTGAAGGAAGTAAACAATGTGTGGACGAAAGTTTTCGAAGAATACAAATTACAACATACAGAATCTGTAATCTGTGAATTTGTCAATTTGTAAATTGTTATTTGATACATGTAGCATTTTGTAGGCTGGACGTTAATTTCTTATGTTGGCTAGGTTATTATTTGCTTGTATTTTTGATCGCTGGGTATGCCTAGCGTTTAAAATTTGTACGAACTTTATTTACCATCTATGATATGTTTTTTCATATCAAGAGTATTTGGATGTTTAGCGTACGCACATGTATCCAAGGAGCTCAGACAGAAGCTCGATGCAAGGACAAATCCATGCATTTTCATAGGCTATGGAGATGAAGAATTTGGATATAGATTATGGGATCCAAAGGAGAAGAAGGTGATCAGAAGTAGAGACGTAGTGTTCCATGAAAGCCAGACGATAGAAAACATTGAAAAGCCCACAATGTCTCAAAAGTCAAATGTTGTTGCTCAGATACCAGAAGCAACAACCGAACCGTTCGTGAGAAACGACGATACAGTGCCAGAAGAAATACCAGAAGCTGAAGATGAGGAGGAAGAAGAGGGTGTTGAGCAGGAGGAGCCACAACCTGCTATGCCAGAAGTTCCAGGACCACCACAAGGCCCAGATGATGGTGGATCTCCTCAAATTGGTGATCTAGAAGTTCGTAGATCTGAACGAGGTCGGATTCCATCCAGAAGATATTTAGAATCCGAGTACCTTCTATTTACTGAAGATGGAGAACCAGAGAGTTTTCCAAAAAACATTATCTCATAAGTATAAAGAAATGGTTGCTAGCAATGCATGATGAGATGGAATCTCTGCAGAAAAATCACACTTACAAGATTGTGGAACTTCCAAAAGGGAAGATGACACTGAAAAATAAATGGGTATTCAAGCTCAAGAAAGATGGCAACGGAAAAGTGGTGAAATACAAAGCATGATTGGTAGTCAAAGGATTTCAACAGAAGAAGGGAATGACTTTGATGAGATTTTTTCACCGGTAGTCAAAATTACTTCAATCAGAGTTATACTTGGATTAGTCGCAAGTATGAACTCAGAGCTTGAACAGATGGACGTGAAGACGGCGTTTTTTCATGGAGATTTGGAAGAAGAAATCTATATGGAACATCCAGAAGGTTTTGAAGTTTCAGGTGATAATCTCGTGTGCAAGCTAAAAAAGCTTGTATGGTCTGAAGCAGGCACCAAGACAGTGGTACAAGAAATTTGATTCATGCATGAAGAGTCAAGGGTACAAGAAAACTGCAGCAGATGAGTGTGTCTACATTCAAAAATTTTTAGACGGGGATTTTGTTGCACTTCTACTATATGTAGACGATATTCTGATTGTAGGAAAAGATGCAACAAAAATCAATCAGCTGAAGAAGGAATTGTCCAAGTCTTTTGACATGAAAGACTTAGGACCGACTCAAAAGATAATGGGAATGCAAATAGTTCGAGACAGGATGAACCGAAGGTTATGGCTATCTTAGGAGAAATATTGAACGAGTGCTTGAAAGGTTCAATATGAACATAGCCAAACCGATTAGCATTCCACTAGCCAATCATTTCAAGTTGAGCAAGAGTTCGTGTTCCTCATCCAAGGAAGAGATCGGGGAGATGTCATCAGTACCATATTACTCAGCAGTTGGAAGTGTGATGTATGCAATGGTGTGTACGAGGCCATATATTGCTCAAGTGGGTACGGTGAGTCGTTTTCTCTCCACCCCCGGGAAAGAGCATTGGGAGGCTGTAAAGTGGATTCTCAGGTACCTCAAGGGTATAACTAAAATATGTCTTTGTTATGGGGGAGCAAATCCAATCTTGGAGGGCTATACAGATGCAAGATGCAGATATGGCAGGAGACCCTGATAGTAGAAAATCTACTTCAGGATTCATCTACACTTTTGCAAGAGGAGCTGTTTCATGGCAGTCATGACTACAAAGTGTGTTGCTTTATCCACAACTGAATCAGAGTATATTGCAGCCGCTGAAGCTGGGAAATAAATGTTGTGGTGAAATCGTTTTCTCCAAGAATTTGGAATCAAGCAAAAGGAGTACAAGGTACATTGTGACAGTCAGAGTGCTCTAGATTTGAGCAAAAACTCCATGTACCATTCCCATACAAAGCACATCGATATTCGGTATCATAGGATACGTGAGGTCATGGATCGACAACTGTTGAGACTAGTGAAGATCCATAAGAAGAAAAATCCATCAGACATGTTGACGAAGGTGGTAACTCGAGAAAAGTTGGAGCTTTGCAGAGACAAAGCAGGGATGCTTGTTCAGGATATGGTTGTAGGGGGAGAATTGAAGAATACAATTCAAAGTTTTCAACCATGATCCAGAAGCCACAATCTTTAAATTTCAAGCCTCCATTTTTAGTCAAAAATGATGGCCATCCACTGTACAATTTCCGGTAGTTCATACTCATGCAACCTTCTATCAATAGAGATTTTAGTTTCAGTTGTAAATCATTCTTGTGAGTGAAACATCCTCCCCTAGTTTATTGGTGAGAATTTGAGTTTGTTTGAGAGTTTTTTGGAGTTTGAAAATCTCGTGTATGTGAGTAATAGAAGTTTGTTTTTCTATCA
This sequence comes from Dorcoceras hygrometricum, assembly GCA_001598015.1. Classification (NCBI taxonomy): domain Eukaryota; kingdom Viridiplantae; phylum Streptophyta; class Magnoliopsida; order Lamiales; family Gesneriaceae; genus Dorcoceras; species Dorcoceras hygrometricum. The sequence goes on from KV005022.1 coordinate 27,034, forward strand.
AATTTAACTTCACAACACCCAAATGATCCATTGAATCGCAACGGATCAGACCCATGCCCTTATGGGAAACACCTAGTCTCAATGATCCATTGAATCACAACCAAATTGTAATTTTCAAAAACTTGAGGGGCTAATATGAAAAAGAAAACAGTGTTGCCGGTGAACAGTGTCGTCTTCTTCGGTGAACAGTGTCGTCTTCTCAGTCGGTGAATAGTAACTCCGGCAAAAGTTGACCAAACTTTGACTGCAGTTTCTAGGCTCGTTTCACGTCGAAAGAGTGTGGTTGCTTCTTAGGTACTAAATCATTTAACAGTGAATCAGTTTTTACTTTGACAGATGCTGGAAACCCTCTGAAGCAGTTGTTTGATGAACTTTATTTTGTATTAAAATTTGATGAAACAATGGTGAGATGCTTGTTGCACCTATGGACAAATTTTCATAGCACATCTGTTTATGGATTCATTTTTTCCATGTGAAGTTAAATGGTATTATCTTTTAATTTGGAGGGCCGAGGTCCACATAAAATTTCATGAAATTCTATTGTATATGAAGCTCCTTAAAACGTTTATAGAAATTCTTTGTTGTGCGATTATTAGTGTAAGAGATCTTGTTGTAAATTTTACTATCCGTAGTCAAAACTGAATACTTAGTGCTGGACTTTTACCGACTGTTGTGGCGTTTCTGTTTGAAGCCAAGACCATCCAATGTATACCCTTGTAAATTCCATGACTGTTTACATCTATGATTAGCATTGTAACTCCATTCGCCTAACCCTTATCAGAGAGTTAAAACACCTGTGTGATTTTCTCAACAGGGATCTTTTAGCACAACCGGATTGGTGGTCACTTCGAAACTACCAAGATTCTCCGATATGTATACAGTTATCATAGGGAGTGCTGATCCCCAATCGATAGCTTCAAAGCCACCAGTTGAATTCACTAAAACCGTCACTCAATGGTAATCTCTGATTGCCCCCAACCACACAGAGAAAGAGCACGCAGGAGAAAGAAAATATTTCAGACCCTCTCTTGTGGCTTATATTAACATTTTTCCTACCTATTATTTAGGTTCACCAAGGATGGGATTTTGGTGGAGGGACTTTTCTGGAAGGATGTCGAAGCACTAATAAACGAGTATACAAAAGAAGCAAAGAAGACCAAGTGAGAATAAAGCTTCATATAGACTCTTGTGGGACATACTCGGAAAATGAGGAGATGCAGACTAGATGCACTTGATATAAACCACAGTTATGCTATCGATATACACTGTTATTTCACTTTGTATAGAAACGATTGAATCCAATTCGCGGAACCTGATCTGACAATTTTGCTTCTACCTTAGGACGAAAAGATACATTTTTTGGGTCTATCTGCATTATGTAACAGCTCATCTCCGTAGACTAACTGTATTTTGCATCAGATTTAACTGATGGGCCATGATATCCACACTTGTTGCCATATGACCACCTCGCTTCTTCACGACTAGGAGTCTTTCATCTCTATGCATTTGTCCGTGAAAGCTTTTAATTTCTACGTGCAAAATTTTATTTACGTTAAACTTTTCCCTGATCCTGGATGAAATTATTATGATCTAAATTTTCGAAGTTTTTTTACCCAATTTTGAACACTACATCTATGCATACAGTTAATAACTAGAGAGCCCAACTATAACTACTGGTGATATCATTTCTCGATTCTCAAAAAAATAAAATATCTTTGGTTGTTCTCTATGTTGAATTGATATTTATTTACATTCATATTTATATTCTTTTCTACTATGACAGACTGTTAATCTCTCGTATGTCATAGTTATAAAAATTTTATCGTCATATATTAAATTTTAGAAAATGTCATATATTAAAAAAGGGTTACACCTAGCATGGGTGGTCGATATCCATTTTATTTTATCTTTAACTATCCATTAGTTACGATAAACAAAGATCGATCAACAACACAATACAGGTGATAGTTGATTCTTTTCACCAACTTTGTTGCTCTAGCCAATTCTTCATGCCTATTAGCACTTACTTTTAGTCCATGATTGTGGTTCATCATGTTCCCGATCGACGATCAGATATCACCGATCTGATAAGTTCAAATAGCTCCTTAAATGATATAAAGTCAAACATTCGAACCACTAAGCATAAGTATGGCAGGTGCCTACTTTTGGCACGTTCACTCCCATCATTGTTTTACCATTCTCACTCTTGAAATCCTCACATGCTCGTAAACTCATTTACAAGCTCAGTATTTGATTGTATCAAACTTTCTTTCTCAAAATTCAACTCATTGAATTTTATTATATCTACGGACAAGAAATTCAGTATTTGTGCTACCTTCAATGGTTCAGAGATAAATCTAGCCATGGATTCATAAATCTTGTCATTCCATGAACCAACTCTTGATCATAGAGATGTCCCTTATTCGGGCTTAACCTATTAGCCCCATTCCATGAATCAACTCGTTGATCATAAGAATGTCAGAACCCGTTCTTGATTGGACCCATCGAATCATGGTAAGAGCGTCTAGTAGAATTGTCACATAATTCCATTGGTATATAGTGTCCGTTTGTTCCAGGTGTGGCAACTAGAGATATAAATATTAACTTGGAGAATAAAACGGGCACCGAAATTTTTATGTGGAAAACACCAAAAAAATTGTAAGGGTAAAAACCATAGATAAGGAAATATTCCATTATAATATTTTGAAAATTACACAATCTCAACGCGTTCTAAAGAGACACACTCTCTTATAGGAGAATCCCATTTTACAAATATTATATAACACACTAAAATATATATGAATGCTTAAGATTAAAAGCGGGGATTGAATGAGTAGATCTAAAATGATAAAATGCAAGCTTATTTATAGGGGCAATTTCTCTTCTGAACTCAAATTTCCATAGCAAACTTGATTTTCTCAATTGCATTAATCTGCTGAAATCAACACCTTCATTAATTGTACTATGACACGTTGTCGATATTTATCCCATTTGGAGATCTGATTGAGCACACGTCTCCACGCATCCTTTCAATCTTGTCGTTCTTGCTGCTTATATTTCTGTTAGACCACATAAGTATCTAGTCGAACTTGTCAGTATTTACTGACTTGGTCAGATATGAGCCATGTTACCTTCCTTGGATTTTTTTCATATTCACACTTCTTTCCTCTACTACTTCTCGAACAAAGTAAAATTGTATTCCAATGTGTTTAATCCCGGAGTGAATGCTGGATTCCTCGCAATGTACAATTTCGCCTATCACAAAATAAAGGAATTTTTTCTTGTTTGTGCACAAGTTCCTCCAACAATCTTGAATCCATATAACCTCCTTGTAAGCTTGAGTAGCTGTCATGTATTTTGCCTCCATTGTAGAATAAGCGACAACTGCCTGCAGCTTTGAAGCCCAGCTTACTGCACTTCCTGGAAATGTAAACGCATAATTAGTAGTAGGTTTTCTTTTATCTAGATCACTTGTATAATTTGAATCAACATAGCCCCTGAGTGTTAAATCCTATCCTCCAAAATATAATGCAGCTTTTGGGGTACCCTTAATGTGTTAAGGATCCTCTTAACTGTGTTTCAATGCCCTCATACAGGATTTGCCATGTACTGAATAATTGTTCACACTGCTTATGTAATATTTGGTCTAGTAAAAATCATAACAAATATCAAACTCCCCACTGCTGATGCATATGATACTCGAGATTTTTTCATTTTCTCTGATTCACTGCTAGGACATATCTCGAAGGATAACATGAAGTTAACAAGCATATGGTTTGAAATTGGCTTACAGTCTTGCATGTTGAAGTGTTGCAAGACTTCTTCAAATAATTTTTCTTTGAAATTTAGATCTTTATGTTACTTCTGCCTCGATAAACTTGCATCGCTAGAATCTTGTTTGATGGTCTAAAGTCCTTCATATCAAATTCCCTAGTCAACTGTGCCTTCAGTTCTTGGACACAATCTTTGTTGGAGCTTGCTACCAAAATATCGTCCACATACAACAACAAAATAATATAATCATTTCCACCAGACTTTTGAAATATATGCAAGGGTATGCAGAAAGTATGTTATATCCAAGGCTCATGACATATGAATCAAATCTCTCGTATCAACACCTTGGCACCTGTTTGAGACGGTACATAGAGTTTCTCAACCTGCAAACCAAGTTGATGAAGATGGGGGTGCTTTGTACCGATTCTCGGATTGAAAACACATCAACCGACAGATTACGTGCATTTAAAAATCTATTTGAAAAAATAGCACGCAATATCCAGCCAGCAGATTGCACGTAAGCTAGTCCAGCTTAGAGCAGCACTGCGAGCTGGTCCAGATCACGTGCGATCTGGTCTGTTAAAAGTTTAGCTGCAATACCTCCTATTCTTGAAAGGTTTGTGCACTGAGAAGTAGATCAGGTAAGATATAAATCATTCAGAAACAACCTAAACTACCATCTGAAAATTGAAATCTATTTAAGTATGTTTAAAGATATGTATATGATGCAATGTAGAAAGCAAAAAGAATATATGCTGCAATTATGGAAGTTCGGAGCTGAATCTCCTATGTCTCCCCTTCTTCCACAAAGGAAGGATCCATTAGTAGATTTGATCTTACACCTCGTGTACAGATCCGATCCAACATCCCTCAAGCTGCAAGAACTCCTAGCCACAATGCACACCAGCTCGCAGTATGTGTGTCTAACTTACACTTTTTTTGCGTCTCGTTGAGAAAGACTACAACAGGAATATGTTTAACGTCTCTGTTCAAATACTTCAAGGAAAATGGTTTTGTTTGTGGTTTTGATTCACTCAGCTAATCTAATCAGCTCTCTCTCATATATGTGAGTGAATCGTGTGTGAAAGTTATACAATGTAAGCTCACTCTCAAATGTATTCTCACACACTGGGAAGTGCTTTTCTCTAAGCTGTTATCTCGATGTCTTCCCAGAGTTGTGCTGTCGAATATGAATATATCATTGAAGCTCTCGCCCTGTGCATCAGCTCACACCTGGGCACTGGACCAACTTGCACATTAGCTACCACCTGAATGTGCAAACTCTCGACTATGCACTACTCTCTGTTTTGTGTTGTGCATCACACTCTATCTTTGTTTTCACTCTGCTCTCGTGCACACACACTTCATTTCCTATGTCTATTTTTTTTTCGTTCGTCGTCTCTTTTTGTATATAAAGCCTCTGATCTGATATATCTGTTGGACACAAAGTTGTAGCCATTGAAAATGCTTCTGTAAAATTCTGACATAGTTATACCTTGTGTCCTTTATCATTAAATGCTCTGCAGGCTTTGCTGACTTTGAACATGTGAACACTGTACCTGATGTAGACAAGACAAACAAATCAGTTTGAAGTAGATTAATCCAATCTTCGCATAACTTATGTTCAAACTGCTTTGTTCATCTGATATCTTCTGCTTATCTGTTCTCTGAGCTGCTTGCATTAAACTGTTCTTTCTGCTGTTGAGATGATATACACTTGAATACTGTTCTGTACTATATTGTACTGTATTGGCTTGGGGGTTATCATCAAGCTTGTCTCTGAGCTGTTTTCTTCCCCCAGCTGGTCTCTTCTTTGATTATGTGTACTTGCTTGTGATCTTCCTCCTTGATCTCTGTGATCGAATGTATCTAACAGCATGTGATTCTTGACAAATATTGCACCAATGATTATATCCCTTCTTCTTTGGATCATCTAATCTCATATGTTCTTCATTTGATCTGATTCTGCGCTTGAACACTGAAACGCTATACTTCTGAGCTAAACCGAACCTGCTCCTGCTCCAGGCTGGTGAACCAGCTTGGGTGTCCTCTTAATCTGCTCTTGGTACGACGCTATCAGCTCGCATCCATCTACTTTAGTACTAATCCTGTTCGCTGCTGAGCTGCTACATTACTATGTTCTGCACTGTACCCGCTTACTACTAAAACGAACAAGCTCATGACTGAGCTGATTCATCTTCCACATCATCTGCAATAAACCCATCTCTCTCATAAGCATCCAGCTTAACCAAATTCCCTGATCTGGTTTCTTCAATCTGAGCTGGTTTGTCCTCACCAGCTTGCTTCTAAGCTGCTCTGATTATGAACGGGGCTGCACAGTTGATTAAACTGGTTAAAAACGTACGAACATGTTTTGTGTTGATCAAAATCCAGATGTGATCTGTTTTACAGATCTAACAAAAGTTCTCTTTGCCTTTTCAGAAAATTCTTTTGGCTGAAACATATAGATTTCTTCTTCAAGATTTCCATGAAGGAAAGCTGTTTTCACATCTAGCTATTCTTGATGTAGGTCAAACAATCAGGTGTGAAAGTTTCCTTTCATCATAAACAAAAATTCCCTTACTCCATCAGCGAAATTCTTTTACTCCATCACCATAGCCAAGAAGATACACTTTCTGGAATCAGCATCCAATTTTGATATTTCTTGTTCATTGTACAAAACATACACCAGACTTCCAATTGTTTGAACCTGAGAATAATCTGTTGGCTTTCCAATCTATACCTAGACTGGAATTTTCAAACAACCGCCGATGGAGACCGATTGATAACATAAGAAACGGTTTTGACTGCTTCTGCCCAGAATAATTTGGCTAGGCATGCAGTACTAAGCATAGCTCTTGTTCTATCCAACAAAGTTATATTCATGCTCTCTACCACTCCATTTTGTTGAGTTGAGCCATCGTGAATTATATTTTTATGCCCTCATGTTAGCAATATACATTAAACTCATCACTGGTATATTTTCCTTCATTGTCAGACCTCAAACACTTGATTTTATTTTTTATAATTAAGTTCAACCCTTGCTTTGGAAACCTTGAAGATTTCAAAATATCTGATTTATTCTTGATTGGATACACCCAACATCATCTAGGGAAATCGTTAATATAACACAAAGTATCTTGCTCATCCTAGGGATACAACAGATGCTTGTCAAACATCTGAATAAATAAAATCTATGATGCTTTTACGTTTGGAAGTGCAAGTGTCAAACTTCAATATGTGTCACTTACTGGTATCAAAATGCTCACAAAAGGGTAAGTTTACTTTTGTAATCTCGACAACAGCTTCTGTTCAACGATAGTTTTCAATCACCGTTCTGAAATATACCCAAGCTTTCTATGCCATAACACCGATAATTCTACTCGTGAACCACTTGATACAACAACTAATTCCACCTCTTTGTGTATTTCTCCCAAAATAACATACAGATTTGCAACAAATTTTTCCGCCTTCATTACTATAAGCGCGCCTTTTACAATATTCATGACCAATTTCCCAATACTGTTTTGCACCCGATATCATCCATTTGTCTCATAGACAACAGAATATTTTCAGTCCCTACAGGTGTCGTACCTCCTGTATGATGTAAATATACCATCAAATATTTGATTTTTATGGTACCAACTCCAGAGATTCCCAAGGTATGATCATTTTCCATGAATACGGACCCTCATGAGACTAGTCATATTAGTCGAATTACTCTCTCCGAGACGTTATGTGACATGTCTCTCCTGAGTCCATAATCAATGTATCACAAAACGTTTGTATGCCTTCTGCTACTATTGTTTCTTCACTGAAAATCTTATAGCAAAGCCTGAAGTACTTGCCATATTTCCTTGAGAACTCCTTTAAATATTCCTTGTACACTCTTTCTTGAAATGTCATTTACCTGCATATTTATAGCAGTAAATATTTTTCTTCTTACTTCTTGATTTTGACATACCATTCATGCGACTTCCACTAAAGTCGTGCTCCGTTGAACATCGTCTTATCATTGGCAAATCCTCTTCTTGTTTTGAAGTTTTCAACCGATCTTTCTTATTCTTGCATCTACTTTTTTCGCTAAGAACTGCGTTTTAAACATCATCGAAGTTTAAAACATCCGTAAGAATTATTGGTTAGGTTGATGGAGTAAATAGAGTATTTAGTGTATTGATATGGTTGGTCATCGATGAAGATTATGCCATTCGAAGAGTATACAAATTTCTCTTTCGGAAAATCTTATTAACTTCGCACATCTTTGTCAGAATATCTCAGAAAACTTTTGACAATTTTATTTCGATGCTCCAAAATTTCATATGCTACACCCAAGTGTATATTGGAAATAGCAGCACCATTCATCTCATTCCACTTTTCATCGTTTGTAAAGTCCCTCGATCTATCTCCAATAGCAGCCAACCAACATTCTTTTGTTAAAAATTTTTTGTATCTTCAGTTTTCACAGCATAAAATTGTTGTCATTGAATTTTTCTATCTCGTACTTTATCACCATTATGCCAATAATAATTATCTCATCTTAGTAAAAATTCAAAATATCTTTCTAATTTGAAAGACCAGTCAAGCTTCAACCATAGAGCATACTCAGAATTTTAAGAAATTTTACATCAGCTCTGATCTAACTTGTTGGTGCTAGGTGCGGTGGCTCAAGATAAAAATATTAAATTAAAAATAAAATGGACATCGAAATTTGTACGTGACAAACCTCTAAACTTATTAGGATAAAAACCACAGTTAAGATGAAAAATTTCACTATAGTATTTTGAGAATTACATCATCTCATGGTTTTTCCAAAAAGACACGCTCTCTTAATAAAGGAAAAATTTATATCATAAATATTATAGAACACACTCAAATAAATATGAGTGTTTAAAGAGAGAAGAGAGAATTGAGAATATGATAATTTAAACTGACGAAATGCAAGCTTATTTATAGGGCAATTTCTTGTCTGAACAAATTTTCGTAGCTAACTTTATTTTCTCAATTACATCAATTTGCTGAAAAATCAACACCTTCATTAATTGTATTATGACACATTGCCGACAGTAACTACAAGAACCAATAGATTATTGTTAGCATACAATATGGTCCATATATCTCAAATATCCAATCGAGTGCTGCATATGATTCGATAACTATGTGAAACATATCAAAGATCAAATAGCAGCATCTCATGCATAATTAGTGAAACTCTTTTCACTAATAAACATATCTACTCTGGCTAGAGACTAAGTGCACTATTATCTACTCAAATTGCATAGGATATGCACACATGTATACGAGCGGTGATTCCCTGACCACAATGCACTGGCTTCTACATGTTTCATAATTGCACTCAATCTCACCACCTAATGATCCTCTAAATGATTCAAAGTGCAATACTAGCGAGTAAAGTTTCAGTGATGTGTCAGGTCATAAGGACCAATCGTGTACAATCGTACTCACAGGCTTAATCCACTTGAAAAGTTCGAGGGAGGGTTGCTCAATGATCTCATCGTATGATCATCTATCTATTTTTGAACATCTATATGTCTCTACCATCTGATGTGATACACATTATCACAGATACTGGTCTCGAACTCGAGAGGCCTTATCCTTGTTTTGGGCGGCCCAATCAACTAAAACATAATTTAGAATAAATTATAAATGCAAGGTCTTATCTATGCAGCTTGCATGGGTAAACAGATGAATCATTTGTCAGATGTAGTAAAATGTAAATCATGTTAAAATGTAGATTGTTTATTACATATGGTCAATAAAACCCCTAGCCTGAAGAAAGTTGATTGCAGGGCATCAACGCTAATAATTAAATAAGAAAGATATTTAGTATACATGTGGAGGAATATAATAATTTTATATCAGTGGAGTATAGAAGAGGGATAGCTGATAATTTGCCACGATAATAACTATGAATCACAACTATATTGTTTTGGTCTATTTGTACATTGTAATATTCCTATTGATGTATGTAAATACAGTGGTGATCCTTCTTGCTGGAATTGGGAAAGTGACCATTCTGGACGTACCCTTTGAGGCCGTGAAGAAATACATGGTCGTTTAGGGCTAATTCGACTCTGCCCCACCTGTATTATGAAATCCTCCTTTTATTATGTATTATCAACGAAATACAGTTTTTTTTCCCTATGAATATAGTTGAATAGCTACAATAGATACCATTAGACAGTCTATAATGGTTATCTATTTATTTCTTGGTGGATCGATGAGTCAAAAACTCTTTTTGATTGTTCGACCACTAGCTAGCGAATAATGAAATATTTCAACTCTCATTCAAAACATTTTGATCAATCAATTACTCAGAGCTTTCGGTTGTATTTGGATTGATGTACATAAATTAGGAGGAAGAAAATCGAGTTAGGCAAAGATCTGAACAATGAATCTCAAATGACAAATATATTGTAAGTATTTGACATGTGTCGAAGTTAAAAAATATTATAACTTCATATGTATTAGATTTGAAATCCTCTTGCAATTGCCAATTATCTATATGCACATCCATTACATTAATTTGTTTCAAAATTAGAATGAAAAATTTGTTATATCTAGTGTTGTCAAGTTCTATTTTTTTGTTTCAAATTTAAATTTACCCTCCAACCTAACTATTTGATATTCATTTCTTTTAATAAATTCAAATCAAATATAACTTTACAGTTTTATTCATTCTCACGTGGATCCAATCTGCTCACATCCTTTTTTACTACCAAAGTCAAATTTTTTTTTTTTTTAATTTCAGTGGAGCACATTATATATTTTTATGCAATCATATGGTGTTTTATTTTATAGAAAATCCAAGTCAAAGCTTCATGCCAATGAACGCCTAGATCGAACGACTCAAAACTCGTCTAGCTAAAGGATTTCAGCAAGAGAGGGGGTTGATTTCCTTAAACATTTAACACTGAAATTAATCCAGTCACCATTCGTATTGTTCTCAGCATTGTTGTTATACGAAAGAGGCAAATTCGACAGCTTGATATTAAGAACGCCTTTCTTCACGACAATCTATATGTTCCCACGTATATGGAATAACCACCTGGATTACGAGTTAACTTCATTCTGATCATATTTACTTACTTCGCAAGGCACCTTATGGTCTTAAATATATTTGCTTACGTCGCAAGACACTTTATTGTCTTAAACAAACACCTCATGTGATTTGACAAATTTAATACTTTTCTTCTTCGTTATAGATTCTTTCTAGCCTTTCATCATGGTCATACCAGCTTATTCTGTTGTATATTGGTGATGTTGTACTCACATGTGACAGTTGAAAATTTGTTCAAATTACTTAATATTATAATTAAGTTTTAATGAATGGATAGTTTTGAGTGATTTAATAAATATTTGAAATTTTAATGTTCCACTTATTAAAGTCGAATGTGTTGTTTTTTGATATATGTTTGCTGGAAGAGTGGAGCCGTTGGACAATGTTGTTATTATTAGATCAGAGAAGAAGAGATGAACAGGAAAACAAAGGAACTGTAGTACATTACTTTCAGAAGACACTACAATATATATAGCTAATATAACAACTAACCACTAAGATCATGGTCCTAGAATCATGCCACGATGACAAACATGAATAACTATAATAACACACTAAAAATCAAAGAACAAATTGACTCATTCAACATAAACTATGACTCAGCAGTCTTAAACACATTTTCTAACACTCCTTGTTTTAGGAGCTGCTCACACCAAGTTTTGTCCTTAGAAATTCAAACTTGCTAATCGGCAGTGGTTTAGTGAACACATCAGCAGCTTGATCTTCTATTCTGCAGTAGACAAGAGTAACAACTTCATTTTTTTGTACCTCTCTTAAGAAAAATAACTTAATATTAAAGTGCTTAGTTTTTCCATGAAACACGGGATTTTTTGAGATGGCTATAGCAGCTTGGTTGTCAACATGAATCTCTGTGCTTTGAGTTTGCTCTAAGCTGAGATAAAATAAAATCTTCCTTAACCACAATGCTTGATTAACTGCAGCTGTGGCAGCAATAAACTCTGCTTCAGCAGTGGATTGAGCTACAATTTCTTGTTTTTTTGAGCTCCAAGAAAAAAATCCAGAACCAAGTGTGAAACAGTAGCCTGAAGTGCTCTTCATACCATCAATGGAACCTCCCCAATCACTGTCTGAGAAACCAACCAGCTTGAACTCTTTGCTCCTTGTGTATTTGATTCCAAAATCACATGTTCCTTTCACATATCTATGCACCCTCTTTGCAGCCTCGAGATGCTCTTCACTTGCACAATGCATAAATCGAGATAAAATGCTTACAACATTCAGAATATCTGGTCGAGTTGCTGTCAGATACATCAAGCAACCAATCAGACTTCTGAAATATGCCAAATCATTTTTCTCTGCTCCATCTTATTTACACAACCTCTCTTTTGAGTTCATTGGAGTTCCCATATGTTTGCATTCTTCAAGTTTAAACTTTTTCAAAATCTCCTTGGCACATTCTTCTGACAAATGAAGACTTCAAACTCACTCTACTTGATTTCCATTCCAAGAAAAAAGGTCATCAATCCGAGATTTGTCATCTCAAAAATCTTCATCATCTCCTGCTTAAACTTCTCCACAATACTTGTATTATTTCCTGTCACAAGAAGATCATCCACATATAGTGAGATGATGAGAATGTCAGTTCCAGTATGCTTGACATATAATGTTGATTCAGATAAGCTTTTAGCAAATCCCAAGTTATGCAGATGATCATCAATCCTGCTGTACCAAGCTCGTGGAGCTTGCTTCAGTCCATAAAGTGCCTTTATCTTCTTCTCCTTCTTTCTTGTAGCCTTCCGATTGTTCTACATAGATCTCCTCCTGCAAAAAACCATTCAAGAATGCTGACTTGACGTCTAATTGGTGCACCTTCCAATTCTTTTGTGCTGCAACAGCAAGTAAGAGCCTGATGGTGTCAAGTATAGCAATTGGTGCGAAGGTGTCTGAGTAGTCCACTCCAAATATTTGAGCATATCCTTTGACAACGAGCATCACTTTGAATTTGTTGATAGAGCCATCAGCATTAAGCTTGGTTCTATACACCCATTTGACTCCAATTATCTTTCTATTTTTAGGACGATCAATCAGCTCCCAAGTTTTGTTCTTTTCAATCATGAACAACTCTTCTTCCATTGCAGCAACCCAATTCTTATTTGTCTTGGCTTATTCATAATCTGTAGGTTCACACACGGCAATATTGCATCTTTGATAAATTTCAGAAAACCTCTAATTGGATTATCATCCACCATTTCATTCTCCCAATCTTCAATGTTTTGTTCTGTTGGATTCAAGTCGAGAAGCTTGTAGGCAGAATCTTAGCATCATCCCAGTTCCACGCTTCATCTTCCATAAAGTGCACATCCCTGCTTATAATAATTTTTCCAGTTTGTGGCTGAAATACTTTGTATGCTTTTGCGACCCTCAAAGGGTGTTCGATCCTTCACTGCTCTTGTTGGAAGCCGATTTTGCAAAAAAAAAAAAACAGCAGTATTTGCTGCTTCAGCCCAAAATTGCTTTGGTAGATTTTTCTCATTTAGCATGCATCGTGTCATCTCAAATATGAATCTGTTTCGCCTCTCACTTACTCCATTTTGTTGTGGAGTGTATGGAGTAGTTATTTGATGTTGGATGCCATCTCCTCACAAAACCGATTGAATGCATCAGAGGTATACTCTTGCCATTATCTGATCTAAGAGTTTTAATTCTGCAACCACTCTCGTTCTCAACTCTAGCTCTAAACTTCCAGAAGATTTGAGCCACTTCTGACTTATGTTTCAAGAAGAAAATCCAACAGATGCGAGTGAAATCATCAATGAAAGTAGCACAATAAAGACTACCTTTTAGAGAAGGTGTTCTTTGTGGGCCTGCAATATCAGTGTGAATTAGTTGCAGCTTTGTTGAGGCTCTCCAGGTTGATTTGGGAAATGGTTCCTGCTTTGCTTTCCAAACTGACATGCCTTGCAAGTTGGAGCATGTTCATCAATTTCTGGAAAAGCATTTGCCATCTCCTTGGATTTCAATTGCAGTAGCCCTTTATAATGATAGTGCCCAAGCCTCTTGTGCCATATCTCAGTGGTATTTTCTTTGGTTGACAAAGAAATTTGCTCCTCCTCCAATGGATTTAGAGTAAAGCTCTTCCCTTTCATTTTTACTTTGAAAATATCTTGACCCCCTGCATCCTTAATCAAGCAATTTCTATCTTCGAAGACAACCTTAAAACCTTTTTCAATTAGTTGTCCAACACTTAACAGGTTTTGATCAACTTCAGGGACATATAACACATCGGAAATTAGTTTTGTACCTGCATATGTTGAGATTGCAACCGTTCCTTTTCCTTTCATGGTTATGTACTTTCCATTTCCAACTCGGACCTTTGATGAAGTTGTGTTGCTTAGCTCCCTGAATAAATCTTTATCATAGGTCATATTGTTAGTACAACCACTATCAATAAGACAATTCTCACTATATTCAATACCATAGAAACATGTAGCAACAAAGAGGTGATCATCCTCCTCTTGATCAGCAGTATGTGCTACTTCACCTTGCTGCTGATTTTTATTTCTGCAGATAACAGCTTCATGTCCCTTCTGATTGCATATGGTACACTGTGCAACGGGCCTTCTCCAGCATTTGAATGGAGGATGACCCTTTTTTCCACAGTGTTGGCAAGGTGGATAGGCTTTCTTATGGTTTCCATACTTCCCTTTTGCATTTACTGATTCTGTTCTTGCTCAGTATTTTCCAGAATTCTGCTTTTCATTTCTTTTGGTTTTGGCTTACATTTTGGTGCTTTGGCTTGCCTAAAGCTCCTTCATACTGATTCTGTTCTTGCTCAGTATTTTCCAGAATTCTGCTTTTCATTTCTTTTGGTTTTGGCTACATTTTGGTGCTTGGCTGCCAAAGCTCCTTCAGTTGTTGTATCCGCCCTCATTAATCTTCTTTGTTCTTGTGCTTGTAAGGCATTAAGTAATCCTGCCAAAGAGATTTTTGACAGATCCTTGGTATTCCCCAAGGTAGTGATTGTTGCCTATCTTTCAGGTACTGTAACAAGAATTTTTTCAACAATTCTTGAGTCAGTAAATTCAGATTCAAGAAGCCTCACCTTGTTTGCGATGCTAAGCAATCTGTCAGAGTATTGATCGTCTCAGAATCCTTCATTCTTTGAAGTTCAAATTCTCTGATCAAATTCAAGAAATGCATGCCTTTAATTCTCTCATCTCCTTCATTCAATCTTAAGATAATCCCATATCTCCTTTGCTGACTTCAGAGACATAATGCGAGTGAAGATGGAGGATGAAACTGCAGCAAACAGACATGCCTTTTCCTTTGATTTCTTTGTTTTATTTTCATTGTGTTCTTTGATTTGTGCCATCGTGGGATTGTTGGGAAGTGCAGGAACTTCATAGTCTTATTCCACTGCTTCCCGGAGATCCAAAGTTTCCAAATATGTCTCCATACGTACTGCCCAAAGCTGGTAGTTGTCACCATTAAACATTGCCGGCGCAATTGCAGAGAAATTTTCTTCAGCTTCCATGAGGCACCAAATTAACACAGATCCTTTAAGAAGATAGCTCTGATACCAAATATTGTTATTATTAGATCAGAGAAGAAGAGATGAAAAGGAAAACAAAGGAACTGCTGTACATTACTTTCAGAAGACACTACAATATATATAGCTAATATAACAACTAACCACTAAGATCATGGTCCTAGAATCATGCCATGATGACAAACATGAATAACTATGATAACACACTAAAAATCAAAGAAAAAATTGACTCATTCAACATAACCTATGACTCAGCAGTCCTGAACACATTTTCTAACAGGTAGCTTCCTTCTTTCAAATTCTTTTTTGAAAAAATAATTTTTTTTTACAGTTATTTGTTAGATGAAAGGTTGCATCCTTTGGCTTTTACTTCTTTTTCCAATAAACATGTTCATTCACAGTAGCCTTGAGACATGATTTTTGGCCATATATAGTGTACGGGACAGTGAGTAAAACAAAAAAAATTTCTATTCTCAATCTCAAACAAACCAACTCTACAAATTTCTAAGTTCCAAAATATTTTCTATTGTTGCTTATAGAAAATATTGAAAAAGATTGTCACGTCCCAAAAACTATTTGTCAAATTCCTTAAGTAACATTGAGAGGAAACAAATATAGTTTTTAGGGAAGCGTGTTTGTGTACCTACGGTATAAAGAAAATCACAAGCACAACGAGAACCAGATCGGAAGAGATCGTCTATTTTGGCTCTATACCAGATTGTTGAGTTAAACGTGCATGTGGGAGAGACGTACTTGGATGGATGACATCTTAGGAAGCTCTTGTACGTAAAGCTGCTGATGTTGGCCGCTGATTTGATTGGCCAGGTGGGCTATAAAAGTGAGACGCCAGATATTAATGGATAATACTATCTCTACTGGGGATAGGACCAGCGATCGAGAAAGGATAAGACTGATTTCTAATGGAAATGAGACAGCACCAACAGTTATACATGCACCTCCTCGGACTCATAGGCCTAACATCTCAACCCTAACGCCATAATAGGTGCACTCTGTGCTCTCATATTATAAGGAAATAAAGTTGCACCTTGGTTAAAAACTATATCTTTTGGCATAGTGATAAACGCTTGATCCTAAAAATTGGTATCACAGCGAGGTAAGGAGTTCGAGCCTCCCAAGAATCATTTTCTATACTTCTTAGGGAGAGGTTGTTGAGTTAAGCGTGCATGAGTGAGAGAAGTACTGAGATACGTGACCTCCTAGGAAGCTCTCGTATGTCAAGCTGCTGACGTTGGCCGCTTGATCTAGTTAGCCAGGAAGGCTGTGAAAGTGAGACACCAGATCTTAACGGGTAATACTATCTCTTCTGAGTACAGGACCGACTATCGGGAAAGGGTAAGACTGATCTTCAGGTAAAAGAAGACATGACTAGTAGTTAGAATGTACCTCCCTGAGTCATGGGCCTAACATCCCTACCTAACGCACACATAGGTGCACTCTACACTGCCATATTACACGAAAATAAAGTTGCATCCTGGCTAACAGCTATAACTTTTGACCTGGCGCTTCATCCCAATAAAGAGTATTCATACGTGTTTTAAGTTTTCAACTATTTGATTCCAATTTTTTCGTTTTGGAGACCATTCTTTAAGATTTATTCTCAATAGTGACTCTATTCTGCTTCTTTATCAACTTGTGGTCGTAGCAGAATATTGGGTAACTTCATTTGTTTGGGTATTGAAGCGACTAGAAATTCAGATGGTTTGTTGGTTTCTCAAAGAAACTATGCTTCATATTTGTTAAATCATGCACTTATGAGTCAAAGCAAGCCTGTTGCTACCCCTAAGCCTTGAAAAGATCCGACAATTAAAAATGGTGACAAGCTCTATAACAACCCAACCATTTTTTAAAACTTGTTGGGTGCATTCAATACCTCACCTTAAACCAGACCAGACATCTCTTTTGCTATAAATACAGATTTCCAACATATGCATTCTCCTACAGTTGCTGGATTTTCTCTTGGTTAAGCTCATCTTACGGTATATTCGTGGGACACTCCATCTTGGACTATGTTTTCTGGCATGCAGTAGTCTTACCTTGTTTGCCTTCACCGATGCTAATTCGGCTGATTGCAAAAGTAGTCGTCGATCAAAAACATGTTTCTGCACTTTTCTCTGGTCCAGCTCCATTTCATGGAGTGCAAAAAAGTAACCACTTGCTCGTTTGACCAATGAAGCAACTTTCGAACTCTTGATTCCACCACTGCCAATCTCACATGGCTTTCATGTTGTGATAATACCGGTGCAAAAATAATAATGACAATAATAAAATGGCTATATTGGTGAAATAAAAATAATCAACAAGAACACGAAGATTTACGTGATTAACCAAAAATTGGCCACGTCTACAGAGCTACTGTAAATCTTTTATTGCAAGAAATTTTACATCAAGTGTATAAAAATCACCCAATCTCTCACTAGCCCAACCCGAATATAGGCGAGAAAATAATTTCTCAAACTCACTCAAAAAGAACATCTCCACAAAATGCAATATATATTTATATATATGTATGAGTGTGTGTGTGTGGTGTATGTGTGTGTGTATGTGTGTGAGCTTGGGATGCATAATCGTCTGCAGAGGACCTCTATAATAGAGTCCCTTGCATGCACAAGTGAAAGGAAAAGACGCATAACAATAATTCCTCTTCATCTTCCATTTCCCTTCTTAAATGCTAACAATCTCCCACTTGAAGACTTGATTTCAATCATGTCTTTACTCCATCAATACAGTAGCTCATATATCTCCTTTATATCAAGTCCAACTGATATTTAATACAACTTCAGGTTGTCAATGATCACGGTCTTCGTGAGCATATCAGCTGGATTCTTACTTCCAGGAATTTTCTCAAGCATCCAGATTTCATCTTCCAACACTGATCTGATCAAATAATACCGTACCTATATATGCTTTTCTTAACATGATATACATGATTCTTGGTGAAATGAATAGCACTCTGACTATCACAGTGTAATGTACTACCGTCAAATGTTTGACCCAATTCCTCTAGAAATGATTGAAATTGGATCATTTCTTTGCTAGCTTCCGTCACTGCAACACACTCATCCTGTCAGGCCCGGTGCTCAATGTCAGGCCCCGTGCTAATTACTCAAGATAATAGCACAATTAAGCACATAATCACGGAAGCGTAAAAATCGGGTTTAAAAATTTTCGAAATAATTTAGGCCTGAACTTAAAATCATACATTCAAAATATTCATAATCAAAATATGAGTTGACTCAGACTCATACCAACCAGGTAACAACAATAAACCTCAAATCGAATACAGATCCCCAATACAAAGTAACACGGGGCATCCCCCGGTTAATACATAAATATCTAACTGGGACTCAAGGGAACGAGGATCGACCAGCTGAACCTCCACTCTGTCCATCTTGGTTACCTGAAGATCCTGACAAATGGGTGATGAGACCCAAACAACACAAAGCAGGAAAAGAAAATACGAGGTCAAGCCTCAGTACGAAGAGCTCTAAATAAACAGCAACTCATAAAAATGCAGTATCAAAAGTCATGAGATGCATGAGGCTGACAAGGAAATCAGGTATCAAGACCAGTAAGTCAACTGGCAAATCAAATCTATCGAGCCTCTATACCACGCACAGCAAGTCAGCCGGTGGAAATCATCAGCCCGTGATATTCCGGCCCGTCAGCCATCACAGCTCGGTGGTATTCCGAAACGACAAGTCAATCGCTCACCACTCCGATGATAGCGTTGGACTATTCAGGCAAACACATCAGTCGCCCAGTCACAACGTGGCTCAAATCTCGGGTTATCAATCGATCAATCTGGCTCAAGATGTATGCATGAATGCCAAGAAATTCACATATGATTTCTACATGCATAAAATATGTAAACAGCGCATACAATTCAGTAATTCAGGCAGTTCACATAATTCACAGATTCATATAAGCCAGACTCAAGACTAAGATACTCGCAGGTTATGCTCGAAGCTGTTAAATCACGCTCAATCGTACCTCAATCTTCTGAATTATCCAACAGATCTCACCAGGCGCGGCTAACCTCAAACCTTCGCACACTAGTCACGGCAATTCAGCTGTAAGCCTCTTAGAAGTTCAGATCTATTAAAACATCTAGTAATTCAGCACAACACTAAGTCGAATTCATTTAACACCTGCGGCCGAGAACTAAATCCTAGTTCTGCCACACAACTCAGGCTAAACAGCTGAAACATAACCTCAAAACAGAGGAGAACACTTACCCACAAGCTTACACTAACAGAGGAACGCTCGGGCAAGATTTCACAGAAAGCGTCGAACGAACAGGCTCTTCGCGTTTCCTCAAATCCACGGTTCCAGTCTCCAAATTGGTATCAATCGGTAAAGAAACTCAAGAGGGGTTCAGCGCCACCAAAATCGCTCAAATCATCAGCGGAGAACGACGGCAATATGTGGAAATAGGTCACGGTGAACAGTAGCTATCGAGGGATTCGAAGAATGGAGATAAGAGATGTCGGGTGAAAATAATCTAAGTGTTGCTCAACACTTCTCCTTATAAATCCCCATGCAACAGCTGCTGTTCTAAAATAATCAGGCGACGGGAACAGTAGATATCTTACGACTGGTATTCATGTTTCCTTCAACAAAACCAGCAGCAGCAACCAGACGTTGCATTTCTCTTCGCACACCAAAACGACGCCGCACCAACTAATCGAAACGATGTCGCAGCGCTCCACCAGCTGATACCACATTTCCTACGAAATAACCAGCAGCTGGTTACGCTAGACAATCCGGACGCAAGCGTAGCTGTGAGGATTCAGATTTCTAATTAGTGATTAATCGGATTTTGAGTTAGATTAGTCACGAGAATTAAGAATTTAGATTTCTGGAATTTCGAATTTTGGTGAAATCTGTTCGAATTGTTTGAGAAATCTGGTTTCCTGAGATCTGGTCGTGTATTGTTGGTGAGATCTGTTTCTCCTTAGCGTTTTGAAAAGCACCGTGAGATTTGGATAAAACGGTGCCGTTTTGGAGAGATCTGGTTGTCGAGAATGGCGTGGAAATGTTTTTGTTGTTCTTCGTGATTTCGGATTTGGTGACGTCAGCAGGTCTCATGGGTGACGTAAGCAAATCTCATGCAAGAACGTGATCGCGTTCATTTGAGGGATCTGGTCTCGTTACGGCGTCGTTTTGTTGTGTGTTGCTAAGCGAGAGATCTGGTTTCGCGTGAGGTATCTGTTTTTGCTCATGCGACGTCGTTTTGTGCATTGCGCGTGTTTTAGCGCTGAGATCTGTTTGAGTTTAAGCGCTGAGATCTGGTGCCTATACGTCGTCGTTTTGGAGTTGCGCACGGACGCTGGGATCTGTTTTGGTGAAATGCTGCCGTTTTATGCTTGCGCGAGATTTGGCGAGAGAATTGTGTAGCGTGAAGTCTGTTTTGCCTTTGCTTTGTGCGAGAAATCTGTTTTGCGATATTTTGAGTTGTAGGACTCTGTTTTTGTCGGTGTTTGACTTGTTTTGTAGCTTATTGAGTAGAGGATATAAATATAAGTGTTGAGTTACACTTAGAGCATTCCAGACCTGATATTTCTTATCCTCAAACTCGCAACCCTCGAAATAGCTACTGTTCACCGTCACTTTCTATTGCGATTTCCCGTTGATTCCGACCTCCATTTTTCAAGTTCTTGGTAGCGTTGGAAACCTCTTGAAAAGACCTTTCTTTTCCTACCAACCTCGGATGCTGTTTTGAGCTCAGACAAGAGCGCGAAGCTGCTGAGTTTCGGGCAGTAGGTTGCGCCGTGCGTTTCCATCTTTTGGGTGAGCTTTCTTGTTGTTTGAGTTTTGTTTTTCTTGTGGTTAGTGCCTACGTAGAAGTGTAGAACTTGAGTTTAGCTTCTTGCCGTAGGATTAACATGTGTGTTCAGCAGAATTGAGCTACGAGTTTTCATACCTTGCACAGATTTGTTGCTGGAAGTCTTCGGCCTTGTGATTTTAAGGCTAGGCGAAATCTGTTCGCAGGCTGTGAGATCTGCCGTGCCCTGTTGTGTTTGTGAGGTATAATTTTGAGGATTTAAGGTACGATTTGAGCAGCCCTTATCAGCTTGAGCGTGAACATGTCTATTTTTCGATGTTGTGAACTGCTGTTATGTGGCGTACGTGAATTTAGATGATGGAATTGATTGAGTTATGTTTTGCTTCACGTATTATAAATTATATGCATCTAGCATGGATAGTGAATGGCATTCATGCATACATCTTGAGCCTGATTTACAGATTTGATTTGATAACCTGATTGGGTGCCACGTTGTGACTGACCGACTGTTGGGTCGTGCCCGAAAAGTCCAACGCTATCGTCGGAGCGGTGACTACCGGATACGAGTGTCTACCGCCGAGCTGTGATGGGCTGACGGGCCCCGATGATCACGAACCGATGATTTCCCGGTTGATAGACCGTGGTATAGAGGCGACTTGTTATGATTGTCCGGTTGATGCACTGGCCTAGCTGACTGATTTCCTTTGACAGCCTCATGCATTCATAGCATTGATTTATAGCATGTTGCATGTTTATCTGCTTTGATAGCTCTTCGTACTGAGGCTTGACCTCGTACTTGTTTCCTGCTTTTGTCTTGTTTGGGTCTACGTTGCCCATTTGCAGGAGTTTCAGGTAACCAAGCTGGGCAGAGTGGAAGTTCAGCTGGTCAATCCCCACTTCCTTGAGTCCCAGTTTATATATATGATATGTATTGAATCGGGGGATGCCCCGTGTTATCATGTATTGGGGATCTGTATTTGATTTGATATTTTGTTGTTACTTGTTGCATTTGAGTTTGAGTCAACTCATATTTGAGTATTGAATATTTTGAATGTATGATTTGAAGTTCAGACCCATTGTATTTCGAAAAATTTTTAAGCCCTGATTTTAAGCTTCCGTGTTTTTGCGCTTATTATGTGTTAATTGTTAGTAATTAGCACGGGGCCTGACATTTTTGGTATCAGAGCTTAAACTGGGATAAGCTCGATTTCTTTTGATCACACTCGAGTCTAGGCACAGAGTTTTGATTTGATTTTTGATTGCCTCTATGACTTATGTGATCTATTATCTGTCTTGTTATTCTATCTGCTGTGAGATCTTACCTCTAGGCTTGTTTAGATGCCGCCGAGACGAGGTGGAGGTAGGAGGACTAGACGTTCCGTAGAGGAATCTAGAGCAGGTAGTGATGACGACGCTCAGGTTGAGGACGTCACTAGGCAGATAGGTGGAATGGAGTTGCTTAGCCCGATTTCAGCGGACGAACCCACCGACGTTGGCCGGTACTGAGGGTGGTGCTAGGGCTGAGGCGTGGCTTGTTTAGATGGAGGAGTTATTTGATACCTTGGAGTACGCTCCGGAAAAGAGACTGAAGTTGGCAGTGCTGCAGCTGCGAGATGATGCACAGCGCTGGTGGAGGAGTACTTCTAGGATGCTTCGGGATAGTGGGACGGAGCTCACTTGGGATGTTTTCTGTGAGGCTTTTCGACGCGAATACACTCCAGAGTCCTATTTCGCCAGCCAAGAGCGTGAGTTTGATAACCTGAAGCAGGGTGACATGCGTGTGGCCGAGTATGCGAGGCGGTTTTTTGCGCTTCTAGTGTACATGCCAGCTGTGGCGAACCAAGAACGAACAAAGAGGAACAAGTTATTGAAGGGCTTGAGACCTGACCTTTACCGGATGGTGTTGTCTGGATCCCCGGCGACTTTTATGGAAGCTGTGAACAATGCAGTTGATATCGAGGAGAGTTTGATGGATCCTGAGGCTCCGATACATCAGACGTCTGGACGTGCTTCTCAGCCAGCTCAGGCGGTGTCATAGTCGTATCAGTCTCCTCAGGGGTCACAACAGTCGAGTCGCCAGCAGTTCAGACCTCGAGGGAAGCAATTCAAGAAGAAGGGCCATTCGAGTTCTTCTGGTTCCGTGAGCTCTGATTCTGGTAGTGGTTCTGGTAACGGTTCTGGAGGCGGATTCTGTAGTCAGTGCGGAGGGAGACATGAGACTTCGCAGTGTCGAGGAGTCCGAGGACTCTGCCACCTTTGTGGTCAGCCGGGACACTTCGCTAGAGCGTGTCCTTCGATTGGAGGGCGGTCTACTGGTCAGTCGCAACAGGGTTCCGCTGGTGGTTCTTCTCAGCGACAGCAGCCTTTTGCTCAGTCCCAGCGACCTAGTTTTCAGCCTCGTGAGCAGTCGCGTTTTGGAGGACCTTCCCGACCCCCGTTTCAGATTCCCCAGCAGGCGCAGGCGAACGCCTTGACAGGAGATCAGGCTGAGGAGACTCCGGGCATGGTGATTAGAGGTACATGCTCTATTTATGATTATCCTGCGAGAGTTTTATTTGACGTGGTAGATTGCCTGATTAGGTTTGATGGGCATGTTTTGGTGACCAATTTGATTGTGTTGGGGATTAGAGATTTCGAATGTATTTTGGGAATGGACGTATTATCTAGCTACAAGGCTACCGTTGATTGCTTCCATGGTGTGGTGAGATTTTGCCCTGATACGGGTGAGAGGTGGGATTTCTACGGCACGAATTCGAGGTCGAAGATTCCCCTAGTGTCCGCTATGGAGATGTTTAGCCTGCTATCGCTAGGTAATGCAGGATTCATGATCTACGCACTTGATAGTTCCCAGGAGCAGCGATTAGAGTTGCGCGACATCCCCGTCGTTTGAGAGTTTCCCGACGTGTTTCCAGATGAGATTCCTGGATTCCCTCCTCGACGCGAGATCGACTTCAGTATTGAGTTGGTGCCCGGTACCGCCCCGATTTCTAGAGCTCCTTACCGGTTGGCGCCCACAGAGTTGAAAGAGCTGAAGGAACAGTTGAGTGATCTCTTAGAAAAAGGCTTCATCAGACCGAGCATGTCGCCTTGGGGAGCTCCGATTCTATTTGTGAAAACAAAAGATGGCACTATGAGGATGTGTGTGGACTTCAGACAGTTGAATAAGGCCACAGTGAAGAACAAGTATCCACTTCCGAGGATTGATGACTTGTTCGATCAGTTGCAGGGATCGGTGGTTTACTCGAAGATTGATTTACGCTCTGGTTATCACCAGTTGCGAATTAGAGACGCTGATGTGGCAAAGACAGCCTTCCGGACTCGATATGGGCATTTTGTGTTTCTTGTCATGCCGTTTGGACTGACGAATGCCCCTGCTGTCTTTATGGATTTCATGAATCACGTCTTTAGTGAGTATATCGATCGGTTCGTAATCGTCTTCATAGATTACATCTTGGTGTACTCGAGGAGCAATAGAGAGCACAAGGAGCACCTGAGACTAGTATTGCAGAGATTGAGAGACTCGCAGCTCTATGCCAAGTTCAGCAAGTGAGAATTTTGGCTTGACAGGATTATCTTCTTGGGTCATGTGATTTCGGCACAAGGGATTTCTGTAGATCCGAGCAAGGTCGAAGCAATGCTTAACTGGGAGAGACCTCGAAACGTATCAGAGATCCGTAGTTTCTTGGGGTTGGCCGGCTACTATAGGCGTTTCATCGAGAAGTTTTCTTCGATAGCCAGGCCTATGACGCAGTTGACTCAGAAAGATAAGAGATTTGTATGGACTGATGAGTGCGAGTACAGTTTTCAGACGCTGAAGGAGAAGTTGACTACTGCTCCTGTCTTGGCCCTACCGTCTGGATCTGGAGGTTTCGTGGTGTGCTCCGATGCTTCTCTGAATGGTTTAGGGTGTGTTCTGATGTAGAACGGGTACATGATTGCGTATGAGTCTCGACAGTTGAAGCCTCACGAGACGAGGTACCCGGTTCATGATTTGGAGTTGGCTGCGATAGTGTTTGCCTTGAAGATTTGGCGGCATTATCTCTATGGTGAAGAATTTGTGGTGTACACCGACCACAAGAGCCTGAAATATATCTTCACGCAGTCAGATTTGAACATGAGGCAGCGACGCTTGATGGAATTGCTTAAGGACTTTGACTGTGAGATTCAGTATCAGCCTGGGCGAGTGAACTTGGTAGCAGACGCTCTAAGTCGAAAGACCCAGCCTGATATGTTAGTATCCTTGAGTATTTCGAAAGTTCATGAGGAGTTGAGTACTTCTGGTTGGCGATTCCAGCCGGGTGATCAGTATTTCTTCGTTTCGTCTCTTCAGGTGGAACCGCAGATTGTGATGAACATCAGGGAGGCGCAGAAGACCGACCCCTATATCCATGAGTTAAGGATTAAGGCGCAGTCGGGTCAGTCTGATGATTTCTCTGTTGCTTCGGATGGATGTTTGAGATTCATAGGGAGATTAGTAGTTCCGAACCTGATTGATTTGAAGGAGACCCTCATGAATGAAGCACATTGTAGTCGGTACAGTGTGCATCCAGGCGAGCGAAAGATGTACCATGCCTTGAAGTCTCACTACTGGTGGACAGGTATGAAGAGCGACATTTCTGATTTTGTTGCTAGATGTCTGAATTGCCAGCAGGTCAAGGCTGAGAGAATGAGACATGGATGATTGCTACAGAGTTTAGAGGTGCCCCAATGGAATTGGGAGCACATCGCCATGGATTTCGTGACTCATCTACCTCGATCGAGTAGGGGATGTGATGCGATCTGGGTTGTGATTGATAGACTTTCGAAGTCAGCCCATTTCATTCCCTATGATGTGAGGTGTTCGATGAAGAAGATGGTGAAATTGTACATCGACCATGTGGTTAGATTGCATGGAATTCCTGTTTCGATAGTGTCTGACAGAGATCCTTGGGAGCACATCGCCATGGATTTCGTGACTCATCTACCTCGATCGAGTAGGGGATGTGATGCGATCTGGGTTGTGATTGATAGACTTTCGAAGTCAGCCCATTTCATTCCCTATGATGTGAGGTGTTCGATGAAGAAGATGGTGAAATTGTACATCGACCATGTGGTTAGATTGCATGGAGTTCCGGTTTCAATAGTGTCTGACAGAGATCC
>KV005022.1:55887-67483 GCA_001598015.1 Dorcoceras hygrometricum
GAGTGGAAGTTCAGCTGGTCGATCCCCACGTCCTTGAGTTCTAGTTTATATATATGATATGTATTGAACCGGGGGATGCCCCGTGTTATCATGTATTGGGGATCTGTATTTGATTTGATATTTGTTGTTACTTGTTGTATTTGAGTTTGAGTCAACTCATATTTGAGTATTGAATATTTTGAATGTATGATTTGTGTTGTTACTTGTTGCTATTTGAGTTTGAGTCAACTCATATTTGAGTATTGAATATTTTGAATGTATGATTTGAAGTTCAGGCCCATTGTATTTCAAAAAATTTTTAAGCCCTGATTTTAAGCTTCCGTGTTTTTGCGCTTATTATGTGTTAATTGTTAGTAATTAGCACGGGGCCTGACAGTAGCTAAACAAAACGATGTCGCATACGACACGTCAGCACTGCTGTCCACAGCTGATCCAACCAACAGCTGGTAACAAATTCCTCACAACTGGTACCAGGCGCAATCCCCAAAAAGCAGCGTTCCAACTAAATTAAACGGCGTCGCACATCCTACGTCATCCAGTAGCTAACTCTCGCACAAAACAACCAGACGCAAGCTACAGGAGAGTTGACTGGCGTTGACGTCTGCTCTCAGCGAAACAAATAACCAGACGACGTCGCATCATCATCAGCGACTGGTTCCTCAAACTAACAGTTGGTCACCCAGACGCAACTACTGATTTCCAATTTCTACCAGCTGCGAGCTATAGTACCGCTGACTCGCGTTGACTTCTGAAATACGCTACGACTGGTTTCTTGCATTAGCGCTAGTCTGGTCTCACCAAAATGACGGCGTATCTATCTCTTGCGGTACCAAATAAACGCTGCAACTGGATTCCACCACCGACCAGCTTCTGACTCAAATACCAACATTACGAAAACTTCCAACAATTAATCTCTTCTAATCTCAGATGAATTCAATTTATCACTAATCAAAAATCTGATTCCTCACACTCAATCAGAGATAAAACACGCAATAAACAACACGGAAGTATTTAAAATAATGACTAAAATTTTTCGATTTGGCCTGACTTAGAAAACATACTTTAAAAATACATTGATATCCGAAATACTGGTTTCACAACAACTGAAAACCCAATACAACAACCAACAACAATACAAACATAGAGTGATTCCCAATCAACAAACCAAAGGATCCATGATGTGTCTCTCGCTCAACATAGATACAATATACTATAACATGAATATACTATATATAACTGGGACACTCTATCCACCTCCCGGGGCACTACCAGCTGGATCAACTCCACGTCCAACTGAGAAACCATGATAACCTGAAACACACATAGGCAAACAAAACAACCAGCCCCAGAGGGACATGGAATCAAACCCCAGTACGGAGAGCAACTGAAAAACAGCTAATAGATAGCAACAGATAACATGCAGATGCTATGCATGAGAACAAGGCTACAACCGAAGGCAGGGAGCCAAAGGATCTCAAGAAACAGCTCAACAACTGATACAGATAAACTTAAAGATTGTGACCACGACGTGTGTGAGTATATGGGAGCTACCCACTCGTCTCAACACACAGTACCAGATGCATAACAATTCACTCAACCTACTGTTGTCCAACTCATGAGACGTGGAAGCAACCCACTCGGCTCATTGCGGCTATCAACAATCTAACAGGGATATGAAGAGCACGGTATTGCCGCTCGTCCTCAATACAAGCATACTGGTACACACAGGTTAGCAAAAAAAGGAATGGCTAACAAGATCTAAGCTCAACATGGATAATGCGTGTATGAAAATGCAACAGAATGCAAAATTCAATGAAATAGCATACACTGCACCACAGGACAACAAGCATACGCATATATCCATGCCAAATCCAACGCTGTAAAACAAGCTCAAATCCGTACCTTAACCTTCTGAGCTACAATTACCACAACAAGGTCTCGAGCACTCAGATCTGAAACCTGATAAACCAATATAACACAATTCTAAGGGACAGTAACACAGAACTTACGAACTAGGAGCTACGAGCTCCACCCAGCTCTATCCTACCCTTCTAGCACAACAGACAGCTCTAAACAAAGCATAAGGGAGGATCTATCACTAGCTCATAGCGTTACCTGAACGGAAAGAAAATCTGCTCAAATGTTAACAGACTACACAAGGTAGCTTCCTTCATGATCCTCTTCGAGCTAACCCCAAGTCTTCGAAAGAGGTATAGAAAGAACGGTCTTGACAAGAGGAGTCCAGCGCTACCACTATTGCTTCAGTCAGAGCTATCTACCACCGACAATCGGAGAAGATAAGGTTCAATGAACAGTAACTAGGGTATCGCGACAGAGTAAGCTTACGGTAAATATATCTAAGTGTCGAAAAATATATCGCGATCGAATGGTCAAAATCCTCTATTAATAACTCAAATCTGTCGAAATCTGAGGAACAGTAGCAACCAACAACTTAAGGCCCAAAGCTGATCCAAACTCAGATCTGAGTACCACTCCAGACCTGGACTATACGCCAAAATAGATTTGGAACTCATCGAAACGACATCGCACAGAGGATCGCTCATCACGTCATCCCGCTAGCCAAATCTGAATCGCTAAATGGCGTCGCACGGCGTTCACAGTAGCATCACCAAAACGTCGTCGCATCGCACCCAGATCTGACGCACATATACCAGTCAAATCTGAAATCCCTGAACCACACCGGTCTACCCCATAACTATGAACCGGGACTACGAACCGAAACTGTCCACATATTACTATCAACGTGCTCCTCTCAAATCTGGTTTCTCTCAAACGACGTCGCTTTGCTACCCGTTAATAAAATTCACCAGCGTGCCCAAAATAACTTGCGACCACCATATTTCACCACTGAATCTGAATACGATCATCCAGCACTGACCAACACTCAAATATGATCATTTTCCGGGGAAAATCTCCAACAATCCAGAGCTATTCGAAAACTTATACTGACCCGATTGCTTCACCAAGCGTACCAGCTCAAAGCTGGCCCATCCCAGATCTGTTCAAGCCAAATCTGGTCTATGCTAAACCCGATTAATTAACTCAATTAATCTAACAATCTTTCGAGTCTCACATTCCTCCCCCACTGAAAATACGATTTCGTCCTCAAAATCAAACAACAACTCCAGATCTGAGCAAAACTTCAACAAATAACCAACACAGGAAAAATCCCGTTACGCACAAAACAAACAACAACTCTCCATCACACAACGAGAGGCTACTAACCAAGAGTTCAAGATAACTGGAACAAACAACAACAAAAAGACTAGATACTGGAGTTAATTGCAAGATCTATTCAAACAGATGAGGGCATTCACGTTGCATTTTCTCTTCTAACTCCCACGTAGCTTCTTCTCTACCATGTATGCTCCACTGGAACATCACCAAAGGAATGTCTTGTTCCTGAGCTGTTTCGCTTTTCTGTCCAAGATCTGCAAGGGATACTCAACATAACTCAACGTTCGATCCAGCTCCACCTTGTTATTTCATAGCACATGGGAAGGATCTGGCTCATACTGCCTCAACATAGACACATGAAACATATCATGCAATGAGGACAGATCTGGCGGCAACAACAAGCGATAAGCCAACGGTTCGATCCTCTCCACTATCGCATAAGGTCAACATAACGAGGAGCTAATTTTCCCTTGAGACCAAATCTCATAACACTTCTAAAAGGAGAAACTTCCAGGAATACTCGATCACCAATCTGAAATTCTAAAGGCCTACGTATTCCGTTCGCATAGCTGGCTTGGCGATCTTGTGCAGATTTCATACGCTGGCGAATCAGATCCACTTGATCTCTCATCTGCTGCACAAATTCTGGAGAAGACAGCTGCTTCTCCCCCACTTCTTTCCAATAGATAGGCGATCTACACTTTCTACCATACAATGCTTCGAATGGTCCCATACCAATCGTGGCTTGATAGCTGTTATTATACGAAAACTCAACCAAAGATAACGAATCTTGCCAGCTACCACTGAAATCCATAACAACAGCACTCAACATATCCTCAAAAATCTGGATAGTCCTCTCAGATTGGCCATCGGTTTGGGGATGATAAGCAGTACTCATAGCCAATATGGTACCCAAATCTGTTTGCAAACTCTTCCAAAACCTGAAAGTGAACCTCGGATCACGATATGAAACAATGGTCACAGGCACACCATGCAATCGCACCACGAAATATATGTAAAATTGCCATTTTCTTCAGATAATACGTCATATTGTTGGGAATGAAGTGAGCATACTTCGACAATCTATCAATAACCACCCAAAAAGCATCACACCCTCGACTGGAACGAGGCAAATGTATAACAAAATCCCTTGCTATGTGCTCCAATTCCATTGGGGCACCTCTAAACTCTGCAATAAACCACCAGGTCTCATCCTTTTTGCCTTTACTTACTGAAATTCAAGCAACGCGCAACAAAATCAGCAACATCACTCTTCAAACCTGCCCACCAAAAGTGCGGCTTCAAGGCATGGTACATTTTCCTTGGACCATGATGGATACTATGTCTACTACAGTGAGCTTCTCTCAAGATCTGCTCCTTCAAATCAATCAGATTTGGCACTACCAACCTGCCATGAAATCTCAAACAAACATCAGATGAGACAGAATAATCTTCCAATTGTCCATTTCGAGCTTTCAACTTCAACTCATGGATGTATGGATCTGTTCTCTGAGCTGCTCTAATATTCACAACAATATGTGACTGAACTTGAAAAGAAGACACCACAACATAATCCTCACCTGGGTAGAAACGCCAACCAGTAGTGCTTAGATGCTCATGGACCTTCGAAATCTGCAACAAAGCTAGCATTGGCACTTGAGCCTTCCTACTCAATGCATCAGCAAATACATTCACTTCCCAAGGCTGATATTGGATCTCACAATCGAAATCCTTAAGCAGCTCCATCCATCTACACTGTCTCATGTTCAAATCTGACTGAGAAAAGAGATACTAAAGACTCTTGTGGTCTGTTTACACCACAAACTGCTCGCCATACAGATAGTGGGGCAAAATATTCAAGGCAAAGAACACTGCTGCCAACTCCAAATCATGAACTGGGTATCGAGTCTC
The DNA here is from genome assembly GCA_001598015.1 of Dorcoceras hygrometricum. Taxonomy (NCBI): domain Eukaryota; kingdom Viridiplantae; phylum Streptophyta; class Magnoliopsida; order Lamiales; family Gesneriaceae; genus Dorcoceras; species Dorcoceras hygrometricum. Next base: position 60,997 of record KV005022.1, read on the forward strand.
ATGAGATTTCAACTGACGAGAGGCATACGCAATGACTCGACCATTCTGCATTAGCACACAACCCAATCCATTAAGCGAAGCATCAGAACACACCACAAAACCACCTGATCCTGAAGGCAAAGCTAACACAGACGCTGAACACAACCCAATCCATTAAGCGAAGCATCAGAACACACCACAAAACCACCTGATCCTGAAGGCAAAGCTAACACAGACGCTGAAGTTAGCTTCTCTTTGAGCAACAGAAAGATGTTCTCACACTGTTCAGTCCAAACAAATCTCTTGTCCTTTGGGGTCAACTGCGTCATAGGTGATGGTCCCAGAAATAGGATCAATAAGTAAATAGGAGTTCAGAAGGGGGGGTTGAATGAACTCCTTCGATTTTTGAAATCTTTTAAAATGTTTTACAAGCACAGCTTAACTTAAGCCTGAGTTAACAGACTTAAGGTATCTCAGTTTTATGCAAGTTTCTCGGTTAACTTGAAAAGTGCGGAATAAAACCGATTAACTTGTGAACAGTGAAAAACAAGCAATATGTGAGTGCGTAAAGTAAAAGATAAGGGTTCAGAGATTTGTTTCTGGAAGTTCGGATATTAATATCCTACGTCTCCCCTTCTTCCTACTCGGAAGGTATCACTAGAAGATTTGATGAAAGTAGGCCTTCTACAAACACCCGATCCCACAGCCAGCAGCTATGAGAACTCCTAGTATTTCACAACACTCCACGCAGACGCAGCTGCTGGTTTTTAAAACACTTGTATGTTTTTCGAACTTCTTCACAAAGATAGTTCGTTACAGACTCAATAGAATATGACAATGAATACAAAGTTATGAGTACTGTAAAATCCTCTGGTTTCTAAAACAGAGAAACTTGATTCAAAGACTGAACCAGAGGATGACTTGAAGATATTTCAGTGAATAACAAAGGTTGTATTCTTCAAGTCTTTGAGCTTCGTAAAGGTGAATGCAAGGAAAGCTCGAGAGAATATTTTGACAGCGTGACCGTAATAGAATAATGGCGAAGGATCATTTCTTCAATCCAGCTCCTGGTATTTATAGGCTTCGATTGCAACGGTCATAAATGCTTCAAAGGAAATAAATCCCGTTTGAATCACTGTCAAATAGTATGCCGTAATTACTGCTCCACTACAAGGTAAAATTCCCATTGACAGAGCCAATTTGTCGTATTTCCATTTCTGTGCAAACAATGAAAAACGGCCTCTGTACAGCATACTATTTACCCAAAATAGTACCTACGCTGTCTCCTCAATTACAGGCAATTGTACGATTCTATAAATCTTTTCCATTTTGAGTATACGATTGTATTTGAATCAGTTTAAACTTGCGCCTGAAATAACTTTGAAAACCAGCTCTAACTCCATCATCGTTGTTAATGAAACTGCGACTGGAAAAACACTAGAAAGAATTCAACTGCTGATACATGTGTGTTTTTCAATCGACTTGTCCTTCGTAAAACCAAACGACTGATTTTCTGGTGCGAGGGCAAAACGTTGTCGTATCAACTTATTTAAGCGACATCGTTTTGCTATCATCAAGTATCATCGGCTGGTTAAAATTCACTGTAGCCATCTACTGAAAACCAACTGCCTGCTGAATTACTTTAAAGAAAGCATCTGCTGAAATACCAGCGATACTTCAATACGCCGTCGTTTCAACTTATCTAAACGCTGTCGTTTTGTATTCTCCAACGGACTAATCTAATGCAACTGCTGATTCTCTTCAAGAACTCTTTCTGCTGATTACCCTGACTGGTTCAACTGCTGATATATAAATGTGCACTCCAACGACGTCGTTCCAACATACTCGAACGGTGTCGTTTTGACTACTTCGAACGTTGTCGTTTTTCAATCCTTAGCAAAACACGCTAATTCTCAAATGCTTACGTTCGAACCTAATACACCTGCTGAAATCAAACCATCGACTGATTGCAAACCATCTGCTGAATTCCAACGAATAGTCTAACTGCTGAAATACACCACGTCAACTGAAAATGATCTCCTGTTAAATTCTTGTCTTATTTTGTTATCACCAAAACTGATAAATTTTGTCCTAACAATTTCCCCCTTTTTGGTGATGACAAAACTTCAGCAGCCGAGCCGATAACAATAAATAGCACACGAACTGCTGGAAAGCAAACTTTCATTGATAACAGAATTGTACATAAGATTTGTACAAGATATCCTATCCTAAAACCTCCTTCTTCTCTTTAACAATCTCGCCTCCCTTCTCCTTCTTTCTCTATCACGTTCAGCTGCTGCCTGTCTTTCAAGAGATTCGCTGTTTCTATCGGCATCCAATACATTCTCTACAATTTGTCTCTGCACCATTTCAACCCTTTGTGCAAAAGTTGGTGTTCTCACAGCACTATCTCCGCCTGTACCACTATATATGATTTGAACATTCGGAGGCTGTTGGGGTCCTCGGCTGCTACTTTCCCCCTTTGTGTCAGCACTGCCCCGATTAATATAATTTACAAGCTCGCTCAATTGGGCATGAAGAATTTCTGATTTTCCTGTGCCTGACTTTGAAATTCCAGAAGCTGGTGAGAAAGAGCTTCCTTGGTTTCCTCAACATTCTGTCGAACATCATTCAAGCATGAGGCCATAATGTCCACTTTGGCATTTACTTCCTGCACCTCCTTTCGAACATCCGCCAGTCCGGTAAAGATAGAAGCATTTTGAGCTAAAATATTTTTGCAGAATTCGTTAAAGCGCAGAGTCTGGACATCATCAATAGTGCGACCTTCTTGGCGTGCTTCCTGAAATAAATTTTTGAAGACTTCGGCTTGTTCGTGTAGGGAGTCACGAAGGCCTTGGTCAATCTTATGCAGCCTGGAGTAAATGACACTTTGAGATTCATTAATCTGCTCCGAGAGAATGGTCTGAAAATCAGCAAGAGCAGCAGCAAGATCTATAGAGACAGGAGGTATAGAGGACACGGTAGCATCTAAATCTGTCGTATCAAAATGCAAAGAGGAAGAACTGTCGGCAGAAGTTGGAGAAGACTCGCGTTGATCTAAAGATAACTGTACACTTGGAGCAACTGAGACTATATTCTGAGAGATCTGTTCACTTCTGAAAGCTATTCTATTTAACGCAATAGAAGATAGAAAATCGGTAATATCCGCAGTAGGTAGCCAACTAAATAAACTGAAATCAATAAATACGGAGCAAAACTGAGAAACTCTGAATGCAAAAACCGGAGAGTGGCGAGGAGCAACTCGGAAAACTGGTTCACCCACTGGCAATCCTCTACAAAAATTTACAGAACCAACTGGGAGTAGTCTCCTCGAGCTACAGAACGCAACAACTTCTAAACATATATCCGCCCATCTTTTCTTTATCATTTTGAAAAATTGACTCACCGAAGGGAGAGTGTCATCATATTGGCGCTGGCGATGGACTTCACACGAAAGAATTTGCCTGGGAATTTTCACCCACTGATCAGCACAGGGTTCAATAACCCACTCTCCATTAACCTTCTTCATGGTGCGTATCCAGCAGGATGATCGAGTATTCGTGTTGGTTCGGGCAATTATAGCACCTCGATCTCCTGGGCTCCCCTCAAAAATCTTAGAACAACAAGTCTTATTCCATGAAAGACCATCTTCACGTGCCTCCTTAGTCAATTCCTCCAAAATAAATAGGTGAAGATTTGAGAGCAAATCTATCACTCTGAGATCAACCGCTGAGGATCCTTGGCCAGGCACAAAATTGGACCTCCATGATTCCAAGAACTTCCGCACCAACACCTCTCTATATTTGAGCAAAATGTACGACTTCCGTTGAATAGCTAACTGGTGTGACTCTGTTTCTCCCCAAGACAAAACTTGCTCTTCCTTTTTGTACATTTCCTCGATATTCATGGTTGCCAGTTTCTTCAAACTGAAAGAATTAAAGAATTGAGCTACTTCATCAATTACCTTGGCACGCAAATTTACGAGCATGTCAATATCAGCACAAATCAAGAAATAATGCTCTTGAGCTGGGTTGCCCTTCATTGAGTCTTTCTCCACCAGAATGGCCTTTCCTTTATTCTCAGCAGAAATTTTAGGAAGGCTGTTTAGAAACCAAGTCCTCTCATTAACTTCTGGAAACTTTATCTCTTTACCCATTTGGATCTTGGTGATTTCCATGCTAGCAGAGGGCAAAGAAATGTCGAGCGGAATAGATAACATAATATCCTCCAAAGACCTTTCCTCATCGTCATCATTGAATTCATCAACTGATTTATCAGCAGTACTCTTCTCCATATCAGCTGACTTCTCCACAAGATACTCCGGCTGGGAAACTTCTATCTGAACCCTAACAACTGGTTCATTTGCCCTCTCAGCTTCTATTTCTTCATCCGTGTCACTGGAAGTTGTAACCTTCTTCTCAGCATCCCATTTTGCGATAAGATCTTTGTAAGGAAGATCAAACCATTGTCGCTCGTCAATTGTTACGGTTGAATGACCCGCAACAGCTGAACCACGAATATTGAGTCCTTCAATATGTTCTCCCTCAGTAGACACTGATTGTGCGGTCTCTGATAACACCTGCTGAATAATATGGTCCACGTCATCAGCAGTAGAGGTCTCAACATCCACAATATGAGCTACTGCTGGCACAAAAACTGATTCATCATCCCTTTCACCAACATCTTCTGCTGTTTCCTGATCACCAGTCTCTCCAGTGTCCTCATCGACTGGTTGATTGGCAGGGATATTATCCTCTGCTGCTGGTTGCTCAGCAGTAGGTACACCAGCAGATACCTCAACCATTTGTATGGGCACAGCCTCTTGTGCTACTGCCACCATCTCCAGGGTAGAATGAGAAGTAACAGATTTCTTCTTTATTGTTCTCTTCTTTTTAGCCACTGCTGCTCCAACATCAGCAACAGGTCTTTTCTTCGAGGCAGCCTTTGGCTTGGGTGCCCCAGTAGCTTCCTCTGCACCATCTCTATCATTAAGAGAGACAAATCAATGCACAGTCTTGTTAGTGAGGATTTTGGAAGCAGGAAACTCTGAAGATTCGCCTAATTCCAGATTTGGAATATTCTCCAGCAGAAGACTTATTTGAACAGCGAAGCCCTTGGCTTGCTTAGACCCTGGAGACACCATTTTCTTAAGAGTGCTGAACAAAATTATGGCCCAGTTCATCCGTATCCCACAAACAACTGCTGTAATCAAAGAAAAATTTTCAACAGTGATCGCATTGAAGGACCCTGCCTTCACAGAAATAGCTTTCGCCAAAATGTCGCAAAGAAGGCGAAACTCAATTTTCATTTGATTCTTCCTTCCCGACAGACTTACTGGCTCACCCGACAAAGAAACGATGCTCCTAGCATCAAAAATTACATCCTTGGGAATTTCTGATAGATCTCCCAAACCATCTACTGAAAGTTCAAAAGACTCTGCGAACCATTCCTCAGAAATTTCTACCAACTGCCCAGCCACTGTACTGATAATTACACCCTCTCGAACTAAAGCGTTCTCGAAGAAGTCAACTAAAGCAGCTTCATAAATTACTGCTGGACAACCCAGAAAACCTGCAAGGCCGGATGCCATAAGAGCTTGAAACATGGACACCATACCTTGGTCATCCATGGCGAGAACTGAGTCAAAATCAACATGCTGAGAGTTGCTGTAGAACGAAGAAGCCATTTCTGATTGTAGATTGTCGAAAGGAACACCTGTAAAATCTTTGCAGTAGAGAGTACGCACAAGAGAGATATGCGAGAGAAAACAAGTATGAAACGTAAAAGAGAATGAAAAGACACGCGGTAAGTAAGTAAAGAATGCGAAGAGTTTTTGGAGAGAGAAGATTTCGATGTGACTTTTCGCATGGCAACAACACGTGTCAACCATCCGTTAGCGCGTACACTGTTGGAAAATATTTGAAAAATTTCAAACTAATTTGATCGTACGGTGTAAAATATTTTCCAAAATTTTAATTAAACAAAGTGCAAAAATAGATAACTTCGCGCTAATGTTATAAAGTCACAACTGCTGATTTAATATTGCGTTGAGGGTGGCAGGAGCTGGTCACATATAAGCATCAGCAGTATACATGCAACAACTGAGTATGTCCAGTCGTAGCATGTTCTGCTGACGTTACGCTTATCAAATCAGCTCCTGGTTCCCCCTACGACTGATAAACTCCCAACGCAAGAGGCTTACCTCAGCCGATAGTCTTATCGTTCCCCCTGAACAGCAGACCTACTGCTGATTTAAGCAATGGCTAACAACCTGCAGTATGCGTTAGTACACAAAAAATCAAGGCAATTCAAGGAGACCTAAGATGTTTCTAAAATAAGAAAACTTAGCGTCTGGCAGAGGCTTTGTGAGGATATCAGCAACTTGCTGGTCAGTCGACACATATTCCAGCCGGACGTCCTTCTTTAGCACATGGTCTCTGATGAAATGATGCCTGATGTCGATGTGTTTGGTCCTTGAATGCAGCACAGGGTTCTGGGTGATTGCAAT
>KV005022.1:67792-90786 GCA_001598015.1 Dorcoceras hygrometricum
GTAATGCGATTTCTTTGGCTCTGACTTGGAATCTAGCACACATACAGACAGCAAACATGATGTCTGGTCTGCTAGCAGTCAAATATAGCAAAGAGCCGATTATACCACGATACAAAGATACCTCGATGGCAGTGCCAGCTTCATCTTTATCCATCTTGATTGTGGAGCTCATGGGAGTCGCTGCTGCTGAACTATTTTCCATTCCAAATTTCTTCAGCAGTTCTTTTGTGTATTTCACCTGATTGATGAAAATGACATTCTCCAACTGGCGAACTTGTAAGCCCAAAAAGAATGTCAGCTCCCCCATCATGCTCATCTCGAATTTATCCTGCATCAACTTAGAAAATTTCTTGCACAGTTTGGGGTTAGTTGACCCAAAAATAATATCGTCAACGTAAATTTGAACAAGTAAGACATGGTCATCCTTAACAAATTTAAACAAAGTTTTATCTACTGTGCCTATCATGAATTGGTGCTCAAGCAGGAATTTTGTGAGTGTATCATACCAAGCTCTGGGTGCTTGTTTCAACCCATATAGAGCTTTATCCAGTTTGTAAACAAAGTTTGGATGTGTATGATCTATGAAGCCAGGAGGTTGTGAAACATACACTTCCTCTGTCAAGACGCCATTTAGAAAGTCACTCTTGACATCTATCTGAAAGACTTTGAAGTCTTTATATGCAGCATATGCAAGGAACATGCGAATGGCTTCTAATCTAGCTACTGGTGCAAATGTTTCATCAAAATCTATCCCTTCCATTTGTCTAAATCCTTGCGCAACCAGTCTAGCCTTATTTCTTGATACGACGCCATCTTCATTCAGTTTGTTCCTAAAGACCCATCGAGTTACTATAACTGAATGATTCTTAGGTTTAGGTACAAGTTTCCATACTTTATTACGTTTAAACTGATTTAACTCTTCTTGCATAGCTTCTATCCAGCTTGGGTCTGCTAAGGCCTCATCTATCTGCTTAGGTTCTATATGTGATAGAAATGCAGCATCAAAATGATCATGAGATACCTGGCCTCTTGTGCGAACAGGGGATTCGAAATTACCTATGACTTGCTCAGGTGGATGATTTCTATTCCACCGAAGATCAAGTCCAATGGGATTTGTTCTTTGTTGTTCCCCCTGTGTTGCTGGATGGTTTGCATCGACTGGATCAACAGATGCCATTTGATGTTGAATATTTTTAGTGTCTGTGTCTGCTTCTTGCATGTAAGAAGTGCTTGCTGCTGATTGATCAACCGATGATACCAATTGATGAATTCTTGCGGCTGGTTCACCAGTCGGTGGTCTTGATGCCAATTGAGAAGGTGTCGCGACTGGTTGTCCAGCTGGTGGACTTGATACCGATTGAAAATTGCTTGCAGCTGGTTGTCCAGTCGTTGGTTGAGCGTCGTCTGATTGTATATTGTCTTGATTCTTTGACTCTTCTCCTCCAGCAGTTGGTGCACTTGTAATTTGATCCTGCGGCTGATCCACGTTAGTTAAATCAATAACAACTGGATTACCTGTTGGATCTTGTTGAATATTGTTGTGCGTTGTGACCACTGCTGGTTGTTCCCCCTCAGCTGATGTTCTTTGTGCCACGTCATCGTCTGATTCCTCAAGGGATGTTGATTCCAGACGTGAACACAAGTCATGAATGCTCGCAGCTGCATTTGAATTGAAACTAGTTTCATCGAAAACCACATGTGCGGATTCTTCAACTGTTAGACTTCGGTTGTTGAAGAATCTGTATGCTTTGCTTACTGCTGAATAACCTAAAAAGATACCTGCATCAGATTTAGGTTCAAAGGCAATTAGATGCTTCTTGCCATTGTTATGAATGAAGCACTTGCATCCAAACACCCTGAAATATGAAATATCAGGTTTCTTGCTATTCCAGATCTCATATGGGGTTTTATCGTGCATCCTATTAATCATTGATCTGTTTTGAGTGTAGCACGCTGTGTTAACTGCTTCTGCCCAGAATTTTTGAGAAATGCCGGAATATGCAATCATAGCTCTAGCAGCCTCTTTAAGAGTGCGGTTTCTCCTTTCAGCTAAACCATTTTGATGAGGAGTTCTCGCTGCTGATATCTCATGATTTATTCCCAAGTCCTCCAGATAAGAAGTTAATTTAACATTTAGAAATTCAGTACCGCGATTACTTCTTATCCGGTTGACTGAACAAGATTTGTCATTTTGCAAACGTTTTAAGAGTCTTATCAGCTGGTCGGCGGTTTCAGATTTTGCTTTTAAAAATAACACCCAAGTATATTTTGAAAAATCATCAACAACTGCAAGGGTGTATGACATTCCTCCTAAGCTCGTGACTGAAATAGGACCAAAAAGATCCATGTGCAAGAGCTCATGTGAGACCTGGATTGTATTAAGGATTAATGGTTGAATTAATCTGGTTTTAGTGATTTCTGGTGACTCAGATTTCATTATTTGAATGCTTGCGTTGCATTTTTGGGTCGTAAATCACATTTTAGACCATTCTGAGAATTTTCGTGTTTTTGAGGTTTTTGTGGTGAAAGCTGGTCGGTGATAAATCCAGCAGTAGCGTGTTTTGGCATGAGAATTCTAAACGCCGTCGTTTTAAGTGAAAGCTGGTTTCATTTGTGTCAAGCGAGAGCTGGTAACGCTTGAAATACCAGTCGCTGGTTTAGTGTATTTGTATCGCGTTGGATACGGTGTCATTTGGATAAGTTGGAGCGGCGTCGTTTTGGTGTAACGCTAGTGTGTTCCTGCTGGTTGTCCAGTCGAAGCAGATGTCAACGCGGGTCAACATTCTTGTAGCACGAAGAGGAAACGTCGTCGTTTGGATGTTGCGGCTGGTTGTCCAGCTGCGAGGGATTTGTGCGCTACTGTAGCTCGCGTCTGCTTTCCTGTAGCTTGCTGCTGGTATTGCGCGAGAGCTAGCGACTGGATGACGTCAGTTGTGCGACGCCGTTTTGTTTAGTTGCAACGCTGCGTTTTATATGTTGCATCTGGTACCAGCTTTTGGAGATTTCCCGCAATGTTTAAACCAGTCGTCTGGTTGTCCAGCTTTTGGTTGAGAACCAGTCGTAGGTAGTGCCCTACGACGTCGTTTTGTTTAACGTAATTTGGGATTTCAACAGCTGGTTTTGTTGCTTCTGCTGGTTGTATTTGTTGTTGGTGTCTGCTGGTTTTGTCGGTGGATGTTTTAACCAGCTTTTGCGAGATTTATATAAGGAAGACTTGGTCTTTGATTTCACGTACTTAGAATATTTTCCCCGATTGTGTTCTTCTCTTAGAACCCTAAGCACTGTTCACCATGAGCTTCTCCGGTGAATTCCTGTCGATTCCGGCCTTTGTTTTGGACAATTGAGGTAGCGTTGGACTCCTCTTGTGAAGCTCTATTGTTCCCTATCACTCTTGGAGGCTAGCGTTCACTGGAGAGGAATCGAGAAGCTGCTATCTTCGGCAGTGTGTTTGTGCGTGCAGGTAGCTTTTGAGTTTAAGCTTTGAGATCTCGTTTCTAGTTGAGAATTAGCTTCCAGTGAGTTGTTTTGATAGTATTTGAGTTGGTTGAGCGTGGCTCACAACCGTGAGCATTATGCGTTGGCCGTGAGTTTTGGTTTGATGATTCCCTGTATCTTGCGTATGTTCTACAGGTTGGAATCAGTATTCTCAGGCCTTGTTTTGTGGTAATTGTTGCCCAAAAGTATAAGGTACGGATTTGAGCTTGATGTAGCTTGGAATTGGCATAGGATATTATGCGTGGCTGCTGGGACGTTTCGGTGAACTTATTGTGTACTGCTTGCTTAGCATTGGTGTTTATGCTAGCTATTTCATGTGAATTGCATACACGCATTTGTTCACGCATATTTCAGATCCCTTGTGTACCGTGTTTTGCAGCCTTGTATCTTGTATTTCTATTATAGATTCATACCAGGATGCGAGGGCGAGCGGCGATACCGCACTCTGGGATCGTTAGCCACCATGCGCCGAGTGGTTAACTACCACAGTTCATGGGCGAGGAAAAGGCAGGTTGAGTTGTTTGATGCATCTGGTATTCGGGTGTTGTATCACGGCGAGTGGCTCATTACCACACTGTGAACATACCTCGTGGCCACTGTTATTGCAGATTCTTGGAGCTGTGCTTGAGTTCCTTAGCTCCCTTGTTGGTTGAGCCTTACTTTGTTATCCGGTGTCTCATGCATAGCATCTGCATTTTATCTTATGCATTCTCTTAGCTTTATCTGTTGCTCTCCGTACTGGGATTTGACCCCATGTCCCTCTGGGGCTTGGTTCGTTTCCTTGTTTGTGTTGTTTTCAGGAAACCCAGGTTTTACAGCTGGTCGAGGCTTTAACCCAGCTGGTGGTGCCCCAGGAGGTGTCTAGTGTGTCCCAGTTGCATATAGCATACTTATATATGTATGTATCAGTTAGCCAGGGGGATGCCCTGCGCTTCGTCGTTGTACCCCGTAGCGGAGTCTGATAAATGTTTTGATTTGTGTATGCTTTATTGTTGGTTGTTTTATGAACTGAGATATATTTTGAGTATTGCCTATTTTAAATTATATCGTTTTAAACCGTCAGGCCTAAGCGTGAAAATTTTACCCGCTTTTTGTTAAGCTTCCGCATGTGTTTGTATGTTTTTACCCGTTGTGAGCACGAGGCCTGACATTTTTGGTATCAGAGCTTAAGCTGGGATAAGCTCAATTTCTTTGATCACACTTGAGTCTAGGCATAGTGTTGTGTATTGCATGTGCTTGACTTATGTGACTACGTGTTGCATATTTGTGTTATATGCTTTCTATGCTGTATCTGTTCTGTTTTCCTTATCCTGTTGAGTGTATTTTAGATGCCGCCTAGACGTCGTAGTAGAGGTAGGGGGAAGTTCCAGGAATCAGGAGGTCAGAACGAGGATCAGTATAGTGCTCCTAGTCATACTCGTGAGAGTAGCGAAGAGGGGGAAGCTGAGGCTCCGCCGGCTCCGATGGAGAGAATGGACGTTGTTATAGCTCGGTTTCAGAGGATGAACCCTCCTGTCTTTAATGGCGACGAGTCGAGTGAAATGCTGATTCGTGGCTCGATAACGTCATTCACCTTTTCGATAGGGCTCAGTATGACGATGAACTCCGGTTGAGGTTAGTGACCTTGTTACTGAGGAAGGCCGCAGAGCGTTGGTGGCGAGGTGCATCTAGTACCTTAGTGGAGACTGGAGTTGGTATCACTTGGGACACTTTCTGTGAGACCTTCAGGCAGGAGTATATCCCCGATTCGTTTGTGGCTGCCCGTGAGCGGGAGTTTGAGTTTTTGGAGCAGGGCTCGATGACTGTGCGCGAGTATGCTCGCAAGTTTTCTACGTTGTTGGCTTATGTTCCGCATGTTGCTGGCCGGGAGAGGGCCAAGAGTACCAGATTCGTGGAGGGCTTGAATGAAGAATTTTACCAGAGTGTTTTGACGAGCAAGCCCAAGTCGTATGCTGAGGCCGTTGATACTGCTATCCACATTGAGGAGGGCATGAGGAGCCGTCGTACGCGTAGAGCGCAGGTAGCTCAGGTAGTGCAGGGTGGTAGAAATGTTGGTCAGGGAGCTCAGTCGTCTCAGAGTTCTCAGTCCGCTCAGTATCCCCAGCAGCAGCAGCAGGTGGCTCAGCAGTCTGGCCGTCAGAGGTTTCGACCTAGAGGTCAGCAGTTCAAGAAGAAGTCTGGTTCAGGGTCTTCTGGTTCTGGCAGTTCGAGTAGCATTGGATCTCGGACTGAGTTTTGTGGCTTTTGCGGTGGAAAGCATCCTTCCACGCAGTGTGTTGGTGTGCAGGGTTCCTGCAACCTTTGTGGTCAGTACGGGCATTTTGCGAGAGTGTGTCCATCAGTCGGATCACAGCAGACCACGGCCCAGCCTCAGGGTCGTGGAGGTCAGTAGGGGCCGCTCTCAGCAGTTTCAGCAGCCCCGATTGGGTGAGACTCAGTTTAGACCGTTTCAGCAGCCTGGCCCTTCGCGCTTTGGGCAGTCATCTCAACCTTTCTTCCAAGGACCCCAGCATGCCCAGGTTAATGCCATCACGAGAGAGCAGGCCGAGGAGACACCGAGTCGGGTGATTGGAGGTACATGTCTTGTCTTTGACTTTCCTTCTCGTGTGTTGTTTGACACCGGTGCATCGCATTCGTTTATTTCTGATTCGTTTGTTGTTGAGCATGGTCTGTGTACCATTCCTTTGCGTGATGCTATTTTTGTTTCTACCCCTGGTGGTGTGAGCTTGTTCTCCCAGGAGGTTTTGTTGGATGGTGTGCTGCGGTTTGGTGAGCATGTCCTGTTGGCGAATTTGATCCGTTTGATGCTTTGGGATTTCGATTGCATAGTTGGAATGGATGTGTTGTCCAACTATAGGGCCTCCATGGACTGCTTCCATGGGATTGTGCGCTTTAGGCCTTTGTCTGGCGAGAAGTGGGACTTCTACGGCCAGGATTCTAGATCGAAGATTCCGTTGGTTTCCGCGATGGAGATGTTTAGCTTGTTGTCTCTAGGAAATGCTGGCTTTATGATCTATGCTTTGGATGCGTCTTCTTCTTCCAGTGTTCAGCTTAGTGACGTTCCCGTGGTGGCCTCCATGGACTGCTTCCATGGGATTGTGCGCTTTAGGCCTTTGTCTGGCGAGAAGTGGGACTTCTACGGCCAGGATTCTAGATCGAAGATTCCGTTGGTTTCCGCGATGGAGATGTTTAGCTTGTTGTCTCTAGGAAATGCTGGCTTTATGATCTATGCTTTGGATGCGTCTTCTTCTTCCAGTGTTCAGCTTAGTGACGTTCCCGTGGTGCGACACTTTCCCGACGTGTTTCCGGAGGAGATTCCTGGTTTTCCTCCGAGGCGGGAGATAGACTTCAGCATAGAGCTGGTGCCTGGCACAGCTCCAATTTCTCGTGCCCCGTATCGTCTGGCGCCTGCGGAGTTGAGAGAACTCAAGGTGCAGTTAGATGATTTGCTGGAGAAAGGTTTTATTCAACCTAGTATGTCACCGTGGGGAGCGCCCATTTTATTTGTGAAGAAGAAGGATGGCTCAATGCGGATGTGCATTGATTTTCACCAGTTGAATAAAGCCACTGTGAAGAATAAGTACCCATTGCCGAGAATCGATGATCTGTTTGATCAGTTGCAAGGTTCTGTGGTGTATTCAAAGATTGATCTTCGTTCCGGGTACCATCAGCTCAGAGTGAGGGAACAAGATGTCACGAAGACTGCGTTTCGTACGAGGTACGGACATTTTGAGTTTCTGGTGATTCCGTTTGTGTTGACAAACGTGCCTGCAGTCTTTATGGATCTGATGAACTGGGTTTTTAGAGAGTTCATAGACCAGTTTGTGATTGTTTTTATTGACGGCATCTTGGTTTACTCGAAGACTCCGAGGGAGCACAAGGAGCACTTGGAAATGGTTCTTCAGAGGTTGAGAGAGCAGCAATTGTATGCTAAGTTTTCCAATTGCGAGTTTTGGTTAGATCGCGTTGTATTTCTGGGCCATGTCATTTCAGCGAATGGCATTTCTGTGGATCCCAGTAAAGTGGATGCTGTTTTGAACTGGGAGCGACCGAGAAATGTGTCTGAGATTCGCAGTTTCTTAGGTCTGGCTGGCTATTATCGTCAATTCATTGAGGGATTCTCTAGTATAGCAAAGCCGATGACCCAATTGACCCAGAAGAATAAGCGGTTCTTTTGGACTGAGCAGTGTGAGAATGCGTTTCAACTGCTCAAGGAAAAGTTGACTACTGCGCTTGTGTTGGCTCTGCTGTCCGGTTCAGGTGGTTTTGTGGTTTGTTCTGACGCTTCGCTCAATGGATTGGGTTGTGTGTTGATGCAGAATGGTCTAGTCATTGCGTATGCCTCGCGGCAGTTGAAACCGCACGAGACTCGTTACCCAGTTCACGATTTGGAGTTAGCAGCAGTGGTCTTCGCGTTAAAGATCTGGCGTCACTACCTGTACGGCGAGCAGTTTGTGGTGTACTCCGACCACAAGAGTTTGCAGTATCTGTTTTCACAGCCTGACTTGAACATGAGACCGCGTCGGTGGATGGAGCTGCTAAAGGACTTTGACTGTGAGATTAAATACCAGCCTGGGAAGTCGAACGTAGTGGCTGATGCTTTGAGCAGGAAGGCTAGTGAGATGCTTGCATCATTGTACATCTCTAAGGATCAAGAGCATCTTAACACTACGGGTTGGAGATTCTATCCGGCTGAGGATTGTGTGATGGTTTCATCGTTCCAAGTGGAACCGCAGATTGTCTCAAGCATCCGAGCAGCTCAGAGGACTGATCCGTCTATCCACGAGTTGAAGATGAAAGTCAGGGCTGGCGAACTTGAGGACTATTCTGTCTCTTCCGATGGTTGTTTGCGTTTCCGGGGCAGGTTGGTTGTGCCCAATTTGATTGATCTGAAGGATGATATTCTTCGTGAGGCACATTGCAGCAGACATAGTGTTCATCCTGGTGCACGGAAGATGTACCATGCGTTGAAGCCGCACTTTTGGTGGGCTGGCCTGAAGAGCGATGTTGCTGGTTTTGTCGCTCGTTGTTTGAATTGCCAGATGGTTAAGGCCGAAAGGATGAGACCTGGTGGTCTGTTGCAGAGTTTAGAGGTGCCCCAATGGAATTGGGAGCACATAGATATGGATTTCTTGACGCATCTGCCTCGCTCCAGCAGAGGATGCGATGCTATTTGGGTAGTTGTAGACCGTTTGTCGAAGTCTGCACACTTCATTCCCCATGGGATGACCTTCTCGTTGAAGAAGATGGCGAAGCTGTACGTTGATTTTGTTGTTAGACTGCACGGTGTGCCTGTTTCAATCGTGTCCGACCGAGATCCAAGGTTTACTTCCAGATTTTGGAAGAGTTTGCAAACAGCTTTGGGAACCAGATTGGCGATGAGTACCGCGTATCACCCCCAGACAGATGGCCAATCTGAGCGAACTATCCAGACGTTGGAGGATATGTTGCGTGCTGTTGTGTTGGATTTCGGAGGTAGCTGGCAAGACGCGTTGTCTTTGGTCGGGTTTTCGTATAATAACAGCTACCAAGTGACGATTGGCATGGCGCCTTTTGAGGCTTTGTATGGCATGAAGTGCAGATCGCCGGTGTGTTGGGAAGAAGTGGGGGAGAAGCATCTATCTGCCCCTGACTTTGTGCAGCAAATGAAAGATCATGTGGATCTTATTCGACAAAGGATGAAAGCTTCCCAGGATCGCCAAGCCAGTTATGCGAATAAGAGGCGTCGACCTCTTGAGTTTCAGGTTGGTGATCGTGTATTTCTCAAGGTTTCTCCGTTTAGTAGTGTGATGCGCTTTGGATGCAAAGGAAAATTAGCCCCTCGTTACGTTGGTCCGTATGAGATTGTCGAGAGGATTGGCCCTTTAGCGTATCGATTGTTGTTGCCGTCAGCGTTGTCCTCTCTTCACGATGTGTTTCATGTGTCGATGTTGAGGAAATATGAGCCAGATCCGTCTCATGTGCTTGGAACTGACGAGGTAGAGCAAGATCAGTCGTTGAGTTATCAAGAATACCCCTTAAAAATCCTTGGCAGAAAAGAGAAATAGTTGAGGAATAAGACCATTCCTTGGTTAATGGTGCAGTGGAGCAAACATGGAAGAGAAGAAGCTACTTGGGAGCTGGAAGAAAAGATGCAGCACGAGTGGCCGCATCTGTTTGAGTAGCCGTTGGGCTATAATTTCCAGTAGTTCGTAGCTTTTGTTTGTATTTCTTCCCTAGTTGTTGTTAATTGTTTGCTCGGTTATCTTGAACTCTTGGCCTGGTGTTGGGCGAGTTTCTGTTTAGTTTTCTGTTGTTGCTTCGACTTTCAGTAGCTGTGTTGTATTTCAGAGTGGTTGTTTGATTTCGAGGACGAAATCCTTTTTAGTGGGGGAGAAATGTGAAACCTGTATTGTATTAAGGATTAATTGTTGAATTAATCGGGTTTTAGTGATTTCTGGTGACTCAGATTTCATTATTTGAATGCTTGGGTTGAATTTTTGGATCGTAAATCACATTTTAGACCATTCTGAGAATTTTCGTGTTTTTGAGGTTTTTGTGGTGAAAGCTGGTCGGTGATAAATCCAGCAGTAGCGTGTTTTGGCGCGAGAATTCTAAACGCCGTCGTTTTAAGTGAAAGCTGGTTTCATTTGTGTCAAGCGAGAGCTGGTAACGCTTGAAATACCAGTCGCTGGTTTAGTGTATTTGTATCGCGTTGGATACGGTGTCGTTTGGATAAGTTGGAGCGGGGTCGTTTTGGTGTAACGCTAGTGTGTTCCTGCTGGTTGTCCAGTCGAAGCAGATGTCAACGCGGGTCAACATTCTTGTAGCACGAAGAGGAAACGTCGTCGTTTGGATGTTGTGGCTGGTTGTCCAGCTGCGAGGGATTTGTGCGCTACTGTAGCTCGCGTCTGGTTTCCTGTAGCTTGCTGCTGGTATTACGCGAGAGCTAGCGACTGGATGACGTCAGTTGTGCGATGCCATTTTGTTTAGTTGCAACGCTGCGTTTTATATGTTGCAGCTGGTACCAGCTTTTGGAGATTTCCCGCAATGTTTAAACCAGTCGTCTGGTTGTCCAGCTTTTGGTTGAGAACCAGTCGTAGGTAGTGCCCTACGACGTCGTTTTGTTTAACGTAATTTGGGATTTCAACAGCTGGTTTTGTTGCTTCTGCTGGTTGTATTTGTTGTTGGTGTCTGCTGGTTTTGTCGGTGGATGTTTTAACCAGCTTTTGCGAGATTTATAAAAGGAAGACTTGGTCTTCGATTTCACGCATTAGAATCCCATACTTAGAATATTTTCCCCGATTGTGTTCTTCGCTTAGAACCCTAAGCACTGTTCACCGTGAGCTTCTCCGGTGAATTCCCGTCGATTCCGGCCTTTGTTTTGGACAATTGAGGTAGCGTTGGACTCCTCTTGTGAAGCTCTATTGTTCCCTATCACTCTTGGAGGCTAGCGTTCACTGTAGAGGAATCGAGAAGCTGCTATCTTCGGCAGTGTGTTTGTGCGTGCAGGTAGCTTTTGAGTTTAAGCTTTGAGATCTCGTTTCTAGTTGAGAATTAGCTTCTAGTGAGTTGTTTTGATAGTATTTGAGTTGGTTGAGCGTGGCTCCCAACCGTGAGCATTATGCGTTGGCCGTGAGTTTTGGTTGATGATTCCCTGTATCTTGCGTATGTTCTACAGGTTGGAATCAGTATTCTCAGGCCTTGTTTTGTGGTAATTGTTGCCCAAAAGTATAAGGTACGGATTTGAGCTTGATGTAGCTTGGAATTGGCATAGGATATTATGCGTGGCTTCTAGGACGTTTCGGTGAACTTATTGTGTACTGCTTGCTGAGCATTGGTGTTTATGCTAGCTATTTCATGTGAATTGCATACACGCATTTGTTCACGCATATTTCAGATCCCTTGTGTACCGTGTTTTGCAGCCTTGTATCTTGTATTTCTGTTATAGATTCATACCAGGATGCGAGGGCGAGCGGCGACCGCACTCTCATCTCCCTGCTGGGATCGTTAGCCACCATGCGCCGAGTGGTTAACTACCACAGTTCATGGGCGAGGCAACGGCATGTTGAGTTGTTTGATGCATCTGGTATTCGGGTGTTGTATCACGGTGAGTGGCTCATTAGCACACTGTGAACATACCTCGTGGCAACTGTTATTGCAGATTCTTGGAGCTGTGCTTGAGTTCCTTAGCTCCCTTGTTGGTTGAGCCTTCCTTTGTTATCCGGTGTCTCATGCATAGTATCTGCATTTTATCTTATGCATTCAGTTAGCTTCATCTGTTGCTCTCCGTACTGGGGTTTGACCCCATGTCCCTCTGGGGCTTGGTTCGTTTCCTTGTTTGTGTTGTTTTCAGGAAACCCAGGTTTTACAACTAGTCGAGGCTTTAACCCAGCTGGTGGTGCCCCAGGAGGTGGCTAGTGTGTCCCAGTTGCATATAGCATACTTATATATGTATGTATCAGTTAGCCAGGGGGATGCCCTGCGCTTCGTCGTTGTACCCCGTAGCGGAGTCTGATACATGTTTTGATTTGTGTATGCTTTATTGTTGGTTGTTTTATGAACTGAGATATATTTTGAGTATTGCCTATTTTAAATTATATCGTTTTAAACCGTCAGGCCTAAGCGTGAAAATTGTACCCGTTTTTTGTTAAGCTTCCGCATGTGTTTGTATGTTTTTACCCGTTGTGAGCACGAGGCCTGACAGCTCAAGGCAACGAGTGGAACGTTTTCCGCCTTTGTTTTTGAAAGTAGATTTTATTTGTTTTCCCAGCTGACAAGCTGCACAAATCTTGTCCTTAGAAAAGCTGATTTTTGGCAGACCAGAAACCATGTCATGTTGACTCAACTTAGCAATTGTTTTGAAATGAAAATAATTCATTCTCTGGTGCCACAACCAGCTCTTGGAAGAGCCAGCTGCGAGGCACAACTGTTCAGGTTCCAGCTAATATGACCAGTTGATGATGTAGGTATTCCCCGAACGTTTTTCTACCAACACAGTCAGACCACTTGGACTCTGAACTGTGCATGTGTGTTGTTGAAACTTGACTATGTAACCTTTGTCACATAGTTGACTAATAATAATCATATTATATTTAAGATTATCAACAACAAGGACATCAGCAATAGAAATGTTACCGTGGATAAGTTTACCCTTACCCACAGTGTTACCATATGCATTGTCGCCAAAAACAATTTTAGCTCCTTTGTGAGTAATTACGTCTGTTAACAGCTTTCTATTTCCTGTCATATGTCTTGCACATCCGCTATCCAGGTACCACAAAGTTGTTTCAGCTGCTGCTTTGTACCTGTTATCCTGCAATCAAACAAGCAGCTTTTGGTACCCAATTTTACTTGGGTCCAGATTGGATTACCCCTTTCGGGACCCAAACTTGAATTATCCTTACGGTCTTTCCAGTGTGTGGGTACACAAAAGTCTGTGCAAAATTGTGCGATCTAAGGAGTTTAGATTTGACATGTTGACCAACAGGATCTCTTCTTGGCCAAGTCTTTTTCCAACCATATTTTGCCTTCCTAAAGTTACGCCGCTGTTGGTTTGGAACATAGGACTTGGAACCAGCTTTCGCGTTGTCCTTGTCCAATCTGTTCTTTAACCAGCTGGGCTTTGAACTCTCAGGCCTTTGATAGCCGAGGCCATCTTTTCCTTTTCCCTCATGACTTGACTGGGAAGATTTCTGGTCATCATATCTTATCGACTCGCAACAATCATATATCACGTCAGCTTTTACAAAGCCCATTTTATTGAACTTGTCATACACTGGTTGTGACTGAGTACTGGTTTCTCCTTCACTGCTTTCGCTATTACTAAAACCTAATCCAGTTCTATCATGTGCTGACTTTTGGATTTCTTGTAGTTTGTGGAAAGCACGAGCTGATTGGGTCCAGGAGCTCATTTCTTTAGTTAACTTTTCAACTTCAGCCTTGAGCTCGCTGGACTCACTTCTCAACATCTCATTCTCAGCTGTTAGCCTACTCAACTCAGTCTTTAAGCTGTCAACGTCCTCAAGCTCAACAGAACTTGATTCAGTCAAACTATTTTGCAGACTTATGTTTTCAGCCTTCACTTCCTCGAATGAGCAAGAAAGCTTCCTTTACTCTTTGACCATGTCATTTAGTGTAGTGACAAGGTCATCACGTGTAAATTCAGTGTTGGAAAAATCGAATACCTCGTCATCATCCATCTGGTCATCCATGAAACAATGAACTTCCTCCTGTTCACTGTCGCTTGAAGATGAACTGCTGCTGGATGTGTCTGAGTCAGTGTCTGCCCAGCTTTTGGTGCTTTCCTCAGCAACCAGTACTTTTGTATCATGCTTGCGACTGGGTTTCTTTTCACTTCTCATTCTCATCCGCCTATCCTTGGATTTCTCCTTGGTTCTTTCGACATTTTTATCATCATTATTGTCATCACGGTTGTACCGCTCCTCCTTCTTGTATCTATACTCCTTCTTCTCATCTCTTCTGTATCTGTCATCTTTCTTGGGCCTGTTGCATTCAGCTGCAAAGTGCCCTGGTCGTTCACAATTGAAACATATCACGTTAGATACAGATTTATCAGATTTATTAAAACTGTTAGAACAATATTTATTAAGTTTTGGTGATAACAAAAAGACAAAATGGATTGATCGATCAGTTGTCGCATTCAACAAGTGCTATTTTATCAGTTGGAGTTTTCATGAAGAGATCAGCAGTTGATTAGTTGGAGGAGTGCTAAACGACGGCGTCTTGATAAGGTGGAACGACGTCGTTGGTATGCACAGTTACAGTTCAGCAGATACCTTCTTGAAGAGCTACAGCAGTTATTCGTGAAGATTCAGCAGATGGTATTCGATTTGAGTTCTATCGTGTTTTGCTAAGAAGTGTCAACGACAGCGTTTTGATAAGTTGGAACGACGTCGTGGAGTGCACTGTTTCGTATCAGCAGAAGAAATGTTCAGCAGACTCTTTGTTGAAGTAGTTCAGCAGTTGCTTAGTCTATTTGTTGAAGATTACGATACGACAGCGTTTGATTTAGTTGGAACGACAGCGTTTTGGATTGATTCAGCAGAAGCGTTTCTTTGTCAATCCAGCAGATGCTCTACATGTTGTTGTCCAGCAGATGCTTTACGAAGATAGCTAAACGGTGTCGCTTAAATAAGTTGACACGACATCGTTTTATTGCTAATGGAATCAGCAGATGGAAAAACGCGTTTGCATATCAGCAGATGAATTCTTCTAAGCGTTTTTCCAGTCGAAGTTCTTGACAACGAAGGTGAATGTAAGTGCTGATTTCCAAAGTAATTTCAGGCGCAAGCTCTAAGTATTTGAAATACGATCGTTTGCTTATATGGAAAAGATTTATTGGATCGTACAGTTGCCTGGAATGAAGGAAACAAGGTAGGTACTATTTTGGGTGAATAGTACAGTGTACAGTGGCCGTTTCTCTATGCTTGCACAAAAATGGAAAGAAGACAAATTGGCTCTGTGGATGAGCATTTGACCTTGCAGTGGAGCAGAGATTACGGTGTACTATTTTGGCAGTAATTCAAACGGGATTTATTTCCTTTGGAGGATTTAATGTTACCGTTGCAATCGAAGCCTATAAATATCAGCAGAGGCTTTGAACAACAAACCAATCGCTATTCTATCTATTGCTATAACGCTGCCAAAATTGAAACAGAGCTTTCTCTTCGTTGATATTTCAAAAAGCTCAAGACTCGAAGAACAATTCGTTTTGATCTTCATTAGATAAACTTTCGAGTCAATTTACAGTCTCTTGATTCGTGTTCTCATTGATATATTTGATAGAGTCTGTAAACGAACTGTCTTTTAAGAAGTTCGTAAAACGTTCAAAACATTGTAAACCAGCAGCGAAGTCTGCGTCAAGTTGTGTTGTAAAGCGCTAAGAGTTCTTGTAGCTGCGGGTTACAGGAGCGGGTGTTTGTAGAAAGGCTACACGCATCAAAGTCTTTTAGTGCTACCTTCCGAGGAGGAAGAAGGGGAGACGTAGGATATTTATATCCGAACTTCCAGAAAAAAACTCTCGACTCAATCTCTTATTTACGCACTTATTTTGTGTTGCGCTTAGTTCATTGTTCACAAACCAATCGGCCTATTTCCACACATATTTTGTTGGCTGAGAAGTTTGCTTATAACTGACTTCATTCAACCCCCCATTTTGAACTCTCGAGTTTTATTTCAACTGTATTTTCGATCCAACAAGTGGTATCTGAGCGCGGTTATCTCAGTTTCTGAACAGTTGTGTTTATCTGCTCTTATAAAATATGTCGATCTCTCACAATAAAATTCTTATGTTTTCTAAGGAGGAATACGACGTCTGTGAGATCAGAATGCAAGCTCACCTGACGGCTCAAGATGACAATATGTAGTTCGTCATCACTTATGGTACCATAAAGATTATGAAGCCAAATACTGTTATGGCCATCTCCTCCGGTGCAGAGCAATGGGTTGAAAAGCACATAATGGAATGAACGTCGGAAGACAAAAAGAAAGCTAATTTGGACAACGTGGCCAGGGACATTCTTTACAAGACGCTGGACAAAGACAAAAATATGTTCAGCAAAATCAAGACCTGCGCTACTGCCAAAGAGATCTGGGAAAAAGCTTGTCCAAATTTGTGAAGGCAGTGATGAAACAAAGGAGAACAAGCTGACTGTGGCTCAGCAAAAATATGAAGCTATAAAGATGAAAGATGGCGAAACAATGGCTGATTTCGACGAGTGCTTCAGTGCCATTATTATTGAGTTGAACAGCTTGGGCAAGGAGTATAGCAACCGGGAGTTGGTGCTGAAAGTTATGAGAGCTCTACCCAGAGAGTGGGACGTAAAGACGATGGCCATGAGGGAGTCCAAAGATCTGAACAAGATGGAGCTCCACGACTTATTTGCAAATCTAAAGGCCTACGAGTTTGAGCTCGAAACCAGATCAGAAGCGCCTTCAACCTCCCAGCCTACTAAAGCTCTTGCTGCCGCTACTGCTGAACCATGCTCTACCAGCACGAGCAAATCAGCAGATCAACTCTCCGATGACGTCATGTCCCTCTTCGTCAAGAAGTTTGGGAAATATTTGAGAAGATCTTTCAACCCTGCTACTACTTCTTTCAATAATTATAACAAAGCCGATAAAGTCTCTACTGATTTGAAATGTTATAATTGTGATCGTCCAGGTCATTTTGCTGCTGATTGCAACAGACCAAAGAAAGACGATAGGTACAAGAGAGAAGAAAGAAGAACTGATGATCGCTACAGAAAAGATGAGCGATACAAACGAGACGACGAAGACAATGAAAGAACTGTCGAGAAGTCCAAGGACAAGTCCAAGGACAAATATAAAGAAAGATCAAGCGACAGGAAGATGAAGACTAACAACAACAAACACTTCAGCCGCAAGCATGATCGCAAAGTGTTGGTTGCTGAAGAGAGCACCAAAAGCTGGGCTGATAGCGACTCAGATACATCCAGCAGCAGCTCATCTTCTAGCGAGAGTGAACAGGAGGAGGTTCACTGCTTCATGGCTGATCAAACTGATGAAGATGAGGTATTCGATTTCTCTAATGTTGAATTTACACGAGATGACCTTGTCATTGCACTTAATGATATGGTAAAAGAGTACCGAAAGCTTACTCATTCATTCGAGGAAGCTAAAGCTGAAAACAATAGTTTAAAGAGTAGTTCTGCTGAATCAAGTTCTGATGAACAAGAGGATGCTGACACTCTAAAAACAGAGTTGAGTAAGCTACAAGCGGAGAATGAGATGTTGAGAAATGAAATCAGCGAGCTCAAGGCTGAAGTCTCTAAATCGACTGTAGAATTGAGCTCCTGGAACAAAGCTAATATTACTCTCCAAAAGATTTGTGAAAACCAAAAGCAAGCCAGTGATAAGACTGGTATTGGATTCAGCGATAGTGAATTCTGTAAAGGAGAGTCGAGTACTCAATCAAGACCAGAATATGACAAGTTCAATAAAATGGGCTTTGTCAAAGCTGATATGATGTATAATTGTTTTGAGTCGGTAAAGTATGATAATCAGAACTCCCCTATGCTGAACGAAAATGGAAAAGCTGGTATAGGCTTTTCAAAACCTGAGAGTTTCAAGCCTGATTGGCTAAGGAACAGATTGGAGAAAGACAAAGCGAAAGCTAGTCCAAAACCATCTGTTCATAACCAGTCGCGGCCCAACTCGAAGAAGATTAAATCGGGTTGGAAGAAGTTTCAGCAGAGGAGAGATCAACATGATCATCATATGAAACCAAGACTTAAAAGAACCGCACATGATTTTGCACATTCTTTCGTGGATCCTAGAAATGGAAAAACCATAAGGATTGTTCAAATCTGGGTCCCGAAAGGGGTAATCCAATCAGGACCCAAGTAAAATTGGGTACCAAAAGTGAGTTTCTTGCGTGCAGGTCAGTAGGTACGAATCAGCAGAGATATCAAAAATTTGGTACCTGGACAGCGGATGCGCAAGACATATGACTGGAAATCCGAAGCTGCTAAAAGATGTAATTCCTCACAAAGGAGCGAAAATTGTCTTCGGAGATAATATGTCCTTTGCTACGTTGTTTAGATTGGCCTTTTTCTTGTCCTCATTAGTATATTCATGTCTGGCCTTCGGAAGAAACTGAGGCTCGCCACTTGTTACAGCAACCGCTAGATTTGGCTTCATTATCTTTAACGGTCCTTCTGTGATGACATACCACATGTCATCATCCATGGCCGCTAAATGTGCTTGCATCTTGATTTTCCAGTCATCATACTCTTCCCTCGAAAACAAAGGAATCTTGTTGTGAGAGATCGACATATTTAAATAATATAGTGCACAAAAAGTAGTTGTTCAATAACTGAGATTGCCTGCTCTGATACCACTTGATGGTCCCAGAAATAGGATCAATAAGTAAATAGGAGTTCAGAAGGGGGGGTTGAATGAACTCCTTCAATTTTTGAAATCTTTTAAAATGTTTTACAAGCACAGCTTAACTTAAGCCTGAGTTAACAGACTTAAGGTATCTCAGTTTTATGCAAGTTTCTCGGTTAACTTGAAAAGTGCGGAATAAAACCGATTAACTTGTGAACAGTGAAAAACAAGCAATATGTGAGTGCGTAAAGTAAAAGATAAGGGTTCAGAGATTTGTTTCTGGAAGTTCGGATATTAATATCCTACGTCTCCCCTTCTTCCTCCTCGAAAGGTATCACTAGAAGATTTGATGAAAGTAGGCCTTCTACAAACACCCGATCCCACAGCTAGCAGCTATGAGAACTCCTAGTATTTCACAACACTCCACGCAGACGCAGCTGCTGGTTTTTACAACACTTGCATGTTTTTCGAACTTCTTCACAAAGACAGTTCGTTACAGACTCAATAGAATATGACAATGAATACAAAGTTATGAGTACTGTAAAATCCTCTGGTTTCTTAAACAGAGAAACTTGATTCAAGACTGAACCAGAGGATGACTTGAAGATATTTCAGTGAATAACAAAGGTTGTATTCTTCAAGTCTTTGAGATTCGTAAAGGTGAATGCAAGGAAAGCTCGAGAGAATATTTTGACAGCGTGACCGCAATAGAATAATGGTGAAGGATCATTTCTTCAATCCAGCTCCTGGTATATATAGGCTTCGATTGCAACGGTCATAAATGCTTCAAAGGAAATAAATCCCGTTTGAATCACTGTCAAATAGTACGCCGTAATTACTGCTCCACTACAAGGTAAAATTCCCATTGACAGAGCCAATTTGTCGTATTTCCATTTCTGTGAAAACAATGAAAAACGGCCTCTGTACATCATACTATTTACCCAAAATAGTACCTACGCTGTCTCCTCAATTCCAGGCAATTGTACGATTCTACAAATCTTTTCCATTTTGAGTATACGATTGTATTTGAATCAGTTTAAACTTGCGCCTGAAATAACTTTGAAAACCAGCTCTAACTCCATCATCGTTGTTAATGAAACTGCGACTGGAAAAACACTAGAAAGAATTCAACTGCTGATACATGTGTGTTTTTCAATCGACTTGTCCTTCGTAAAACCAAATGAATGATAAATTTTGTCCTAACAATAGGCTTAGCTATGCTAGAAAAGCCCTCGATGAAACGTCGGTAGTAACTAGCCAGTCTCAAAAAGCTACGAATCTCTGAAACATTCTTGGGACGTTCCCAGTTCACAACAACCTCTACCTTACTGGGATCAATAGATATACCTTTCAACTGAAATGACATGACCCAGAAATACTACTCTGTCCAACCAAAACTCGCACTTGGAGAACTTAGAATACAGCTGCGAGTCTCGAAGTGTCTGGAGAACTAGCCTCAAATTCTCTTTATGCTGCATCGGAGTCTTCAAGTACACCAAAATATCATCGATAAACACTGTCACAAACTGATCGATGAATTATCGAAAGGCTCGATTCATCAGGTCCATGAAAACTGCAGGGGAATTCGTCAAACCAAAAGGCATAATAAAAAACTCATACTGGCCGTACCTCGTACGAAATGCAGTTTTCGCAACATCTTGCTCTCGAATGCACAATTGATGGTACCCCGATCGTAGATAGATCTTAGAGTACACGGCTGAACCCTGAAGCTGATAAAAAAAATCATCGATCCTCGGTAACGGGTACTTATTCTTCATTGTTGCCTTATTCAGTTACTGGAAGTCGATGCACATCCTCATCGAACCATCCTTCTTCTTTACAAACAAGATAGGCGCTCCCCACGGGTACATACTCGCCCTAATGAATCCCTTCTCCAACAAGTCGCTAATCTGTACCTTAAGCTCCCTCAACTCGGCTGGCGCTAAACGATACGGGGCTTGCAAGATAGGAGCTGTACCAGGTACCAACTCAATGCTAAAATCGATCTCCCTTCTCGGAAGAAAACCAGGAATTTCCTCAAACACATCGGGGAAATCACGAGCGACCGGGATATCACCCAGCTCTATGCACGAATAGAAAGATGCATCCAAAGCATAGATCATAAATCCTATGCTCTCCAATGATGACAGGATAAACATCTCCATGGCAGAGACCAAAGGAATCTTCGACTAGAAATCGTGGCCATAGAAAATCCATTTCTTGCTAGATTGGGGCCTAAAACACACAACGCCATGGAAACAATCCACGGTGGCCCTATAACTAGACAACACATCCATTCCCACTATGCAATAGAAATCCCACAACACTAGCCTGATCAAATTCGCTACCAACAATTCTCACCAAACCTAAGAATGCCATTCAACACAACCTCTTGGGAGAATAGGCTCGCTCCGGAGTCGCAACAGACACAACATCACATAAAGAAGTGATATGCAAACCATGCTCAAACACAAATGCATCAGCAATGGACGAATGTGATTCTCATGTATCAAACAATACACGTGCATGAAAATAAAAGACAGTACAAATACCTGCAATCACTCCTCCTGGCGTGCCCTCTGCTTGCTCCCTCGTCATGGCATTCACATGGACATGCTGGGGTCCTGAGAAATGAGGCTGGGAAGACTGTCCAAAACGCAAAGGACTATACTGCGTCTCCCCCAATCTCTGCTACTGAACAGGGAAAGAATGACCCCTAGAAGATCCTCCTGGATGACCCTGAGGTGGGGCAGCAGTGTGCTGTGATCCCGCCAAAGGACACACTCTCGCAAAGTGCCCAAACTGCCCGCAGTCATTGCACGCACCCTACACCCCAACACACTGCGCCGTAGGGTTCTTTCCCCCACACTGACCACAGAACTCGGCCCTGGGACTACTGCTGCTAGAACTGCCTGAACCAGAAGAACTAGAACCCGACTTCTTCTTGAACTGATGACCACGAGGCCTAAACCTATGGCGTCCAGACTGTTGGGCGGTCTACTGCTGGGGAGGCTGGGATGACTGCAAAGACTGGGAAGGTTGCACCCCCGAAACCATGGGATGGTTACCTTGCACCACTTGCGGCCTAACACGAGACCTACGGTTCTGCAGTCCCTCCTCAATATCCATAGTCTTGTCCACCGCATCCGCATAACTAGTCGGTGAACTCGCCAGCACTAAAGAATACATATCATCATTCAGCCCTTCCAAGAACTTGTTCCTCTTCGCCCTCTCTCGGCCAGAAACATTCGGAACATACGCAAGAAGAGAAGAAAACCTCCGGGCATACTCCCCCATAGACATAGTCCCCTGCACCAGGTTATCAAACTCACGCTCCCTGGCGTTAACATAGGACTCTGGGACGTACTCTTGTCGGAAGGCAGCACAGAAACTGTTCCACGAGATCCCAACACCGGTCTCCTCAAGAGCTCAAGAAGCACCTCTCCACCAACGCTCAGCATTCCTTCTCAGTTGAAACGTAGCCAAACTCAACCTACGCTCGTCATCGTACCTCACACGATCAAACAACCCGATAATGTGCTGCAACTAGGACTCTGCATCAGAACTAGGCTCATTGTCAGGTCCCGTGCTAATTACCAACAATTAACACAAAATAAGCGCATAATTACGGAAGCTTAAAACAGGGCTTAAAAATTTTTCAAAATACAAAGGCCTGAACTTCAAATCATTCATTCAAAATATTCGATATTCAAAATATAAGTTTACTCGACTCGATACAGCAAGTAACCACATAAATCAATTCAAAATACAGATCCCCCAAATACAATAAAACACGGGACATCCCCCGGTTCAATACATATCATAAATAAACTGGGACTCAGGGATGCGGGGATCGACCAACTGAACTTCCACTCGGTCCAGCTTGGTTACCTGAAACTCCTGCAAATGGGTAACACAGACCCAAACAACAAAAGCAGGAAAAGAAAAACGAGGTCAAGCCTCAGTACGAAGAGCTATCAAAGCAGTAAACATGCAACAAGCTATAATCAATGCTATGAATGCATGAGGGCTAGCAAAAAGTCGGATAGCTAGACCAGTCTATCAACTGGCAACTCAAATCAAGCCTCTATACCACACACAGCCAATCAGCCGGTGGAAATCATCGGTCCGTGATCATCGGGGCCCGTCAGCCCATCACAGCTCGGTGGTAGACACTCGAATCCGGTAGTCACCACTCCGACGATAGCGTTGGACTTTTCGGACACGACTCAACAGCCGGCCAGTCACAACGTGGCACCCAATCAGGTAATCAAATCAATCTGTCAAAGGCTCAATATGTATGCATGATGCCAATCAATATCAATGCTCAATGCATACAATGTACAATACGTAAAACAGAATGTAACTCAAACATTCAACATACTGATTCACGAAATCCACAGCAGCAAAATTCACAACATTAATCACAGCATGTCCACGTCTAAAGCTGCTAAGGGCTGCTCAATTCGTACCTCAATTCCTCAATTTACCTAACAGATTCTCCTGGCTCAAATCACGCAGCAGAGACTTCCTGGAAGCTCAAATCTGTTACAGATAAGATATGGCTGGTTCAAAATATTTCTAAGTGTCGAACGACACTTCTACTTATAATCTCTCAAATCCAACATCTGCTGATTATCTAAGCA
>KV005022.1:95079-111637 GCA_001598015.1 Dorcoceras hygrometricum
CCAGTCACAACGTGGCACCCAATCAGGTAATCAAATCAATCTGTATATTCAGGCTCAAGATGTATGCATGAATGCCATTCAATATCCATGCTCAATGCATACAAGGCATAATACGTGAAAACAGAATATATATCTCAAGCAATTCATATAACTGTTCCACGTAACACATAGCAGCAACTTCACAGATTTCACAACATTGAAATATAGACATGTTCATGCTCAAGACTGCTAAGGGCTGCTCAATCGTACCTCGAATTCGCAAATTCTACCTCACAAATTCAAACAGGGCACGGCAGCGCTCACGACCAGGAACCAGCAGCTTTCGCGATCTTCTCCCAGGTCGTCCCGCAGCTTCAAATGGGTAGCAATCGAAAAAGAAGTTCACAAGGAACCCAGCGCCACCGAAAACACTCAAATCTTCGATGGAGAACGACGAGAATCTAGGGAAGAAAACCTCGGTGAACAGTAGCTCTACGAGGGTTTGAGAAAGAAAAGATAAGGAATGGCTGGCTAAAAATAATTCTAAGTGTCAATCAACACCTCTATATAAATATATCCATCTCAAATCTCTCGACTGTTGCTCACAAATCCAGTCGTCTGAAACCGTAGGAATCTAATATCAGCAACCAGTCGTTACCATAAATTCAGTCTAGACTCAACGATCCAGTCGCAGCTACCAGACGCAACAACCAGACGCAACAATCCAGACGCAAGCTGTCCAGTCGCAAGCTATCCAGTCGCAAGCTATCAACAAAAGCTGGTATAACCCTCAAAACTGGTACCAGACGCAACACTCGAAACGCAGCGTTTCAACTTAACCATACGACGTCGCGTTGCTCCCTCGACTGGTTTCTCACATCCACAGCTGGTCATCCAGTCGCAACACTCAAAACACGGCGTTTAACTCAATCAAACGACGTCACAGTATAATCCTCAAAACTGGTACCAGACGTAACACTCGAAACGCAGCGTTTCAACTTAACCATACGACGTCGCGTTGCTCCCTCGACTGGTTTCTCACATCCACAGCTGGTCGTCCAGTCGCAACACTCAAAACACGGCGTTTAACTCAATCAAACGACGTCACAGCGCCCACGTCATCAATTCCAGTCGACGCAACACAAAAGCAACGACTGCCAGACGCAAAACTCAACGACTGAAATTCGAAATCCATCCAGACGCAAGCTACCATACCGCTGCGACTGATTGTTCTAAAAACTAAAGCAACGCCTGAATTCAATATCCACCAGCCGCGAGCTACAGCAACTATCAAATTCCAAATCCTACCAGTCGCGGCTACAGTACGGTTGATTCAATACTTTGAGGAATTAGACAACTCTAAAACTCCAAAATTCACATGGCTAATCTCAAACAATAAAATTAACCACTAATCTAAATCAGAATCCTCACACTCATCACCGTTAAACGTCTAAGGGTTCATCTGCTGAAACCTCGCCATGACAAGTTCCATGTCGTCCACACGGGATGCCAGCTCATCTACCTCATCCTCAACTTGTCTATAACATCTACGAAGAGGAATACTACGCCGCACTTCCTCGTTCTGACCCTCGGATTCCTCCGGAAACTGTCCTCTCGCTCTACCCCTACGTTTAGGCGGCATCTACGAGATCACTAGAACAATAAGATCATACAGCCAATAAATCACATAGTCATGCACATGCAACAAGCAACACTGTGCCTAGACTGAAGTGTGATCAAAAGAAATTGAGCTTATCCCAGCTTAAGCTCTGATACCAAAAATTTCAGGCACAGTGTTCAATCAGAGATAAAACACGCGATAAACAACGTGGAAGCATTTAAAATAGTGACTAAAGTTTTTCGCTTTGGCATGACTTAGAAAACATACTTTAAAAATACATTAATATCCAAAATACTTGTTTTACAACAACTGAAAACCCAATACAACAACAAACAACAATACAAACATAAGTGACTCCCAATCAACAAACCAAAGGATCCATGATGAGTCTCTCGCTCAACATAGATATAATACACTATAACATGAATATACTATATATAACTGGGACACTCTATCCACCTCCTGGGGCACTACCAGCTGGATCAACTCCACGTCCAGCTGAGAAACCATGATAACCTGAAACACACAAAGGCAAACAAAACAACCAGCCCCAGAGGGACATGGGGTCAAATCCCAGTACAGATAGCAACTGATAATATGCAGATGCTATGCATGAGAACAAGGCTACAACCGAAGGCAGGGAGCCAAAGGATCTCAAGAAACAGCTCAACAACTGATACAGATCAACTAAAAGATTGTGGCCACGACGTGTGTGAGGTTATTAGAGCTACCCACTCGTCTCAAAACATAGTACCGGATGCATAACAATTCACTCAACCTACTGTTGCCCAAATCATGAGACGTGGGAGCTACCCACTCGACTCATAGCGGCTATCAACAACCCAACAGGGAGATGAGGAGCACGGTATTGCTGCTCGTCCTCAATACAAGCATCCTGGTACACACAGGTTAGCAAAAAAAGGAACGGCTAACAAGATCTGAGCTCAACATGGAAAATGCGTGTATGAAAATGCGTGTATGAAAATGCAACAGAATGCAACAGTCAATGAAATAGCATACAGTGCACCACAGGACATCAATCATACACATATATCCATGCCAAATCCAACGCTGTAAAACAAGCTCACATCCGTACCTTAACCTTCTGAGCTACAGTTGTCACAACAAGGTCCCGAGCACTCAGATCTGAAACCTGATAAACCAATACAACACAATGCTCAGGGACAGTAACATAGAACTTACGAACTGGGAGCTACGAGCTCCACCCAGCTCTATCCTACCCTTCTAGCACAACAGACAGCTCTAAACGAAGTATAAGGGAGGATCTATCACTAGCTCAGAGCGTTACCTGGACGGAAAAGCAAATCTGCTCAAATGTTAACAGACTACACAAGGTAGCTTCCTTCGCAATCCTCTTCGAGCTAGCCCCAAGTCTTCGAAATAGGTATAGAAAGAACGGTCTTGACAAGAGGAGTCCAGCACTACCACTCTTGCTTCAGTCGGAGCTATCTACCACCGGCAATCAGAGAAGATAAGGTTCGATGAATAGTAACTAGGGTATCGCGACAGACTAAGCTTAAGGGAAATATTTCTAAGTGTCGGAAAAGATATCGGGATCGAATGGTCAAAGTACTCTATTAATAACTCAAATCGATTGAAATCTGAGGAACAGTAGCCACCGACAACTTAAGGCCCAAAGCTGATCCCAACTCAGATCTGAGTACCACTCCAGATCTGGACTCTACGCCAAAACAAATTTGGAACTCATCCAAACGACGTCGCACAGAGGATTGGTCAATCACTAGGACACGTCATCCCACTAGCCAAATCTGAATCGCTAAACGGCGTCGCACAGCGTTCACTGTAGCATCACCAAAATGTCATCGCATCGCACCCAGATGTGACGCACATATACCAGTCAAATCTGAAATCTCTGAACCGCACCGGTCTACCCCATAACTACGAACCGGGACTACGAACCAGAACTGTCCACGTATTACTATCAACACGCTCCTATCAAATATGGTTTCTCTCAAACGACGTCGCTTTGCTACCAACTAATAAAATTCACTAGCGTGCCCAAAATAACGTGCGACCACCGGACTTCACCACCGGATCTGAATACGATCATCCAACGCTGACCAACACTCAAATCTGATCATTTTCCGTGGAAATTCTCCAACAATCCAGAGCTGTTCGAAAACTTATACTGACCTGATTGCTTCACCAAGCGTACCAGCTCAAAGTTGGCCCATCCCAGATCTGTTCAAGCCAAATCTGGTCTATGCTAAACCCAATTAATTAACTCAATTAATCTAACAATCTTTCGGGTCTCACACATCCTTAGTTGTTGAAAGTGCAACAATATTTTGCAACTCATATACTCAGCTTATGACCGTACCACCTAATGTGAACACATAGCCAGCATTACTTTTTCTGCCATCTTGGTCAGCACTCATATCAGCATTAATAAATCTCTGTAAGTCCTGATTTAATCTTCTGAAGCACAGATATAAACTAACAGTATCTTTTAAGTATTTGAGAACCATTAACTAATTCCCAAATTTGTTTTCTCGGATTGCTCAGAAACCCGCTCACAACTCCCACTGCATGTGCTATTGTCTGGTCTTGCACACATCATTGCATACATGAGGCTTCCAACATCATACGCATAAGAAAACTTGTTCATATGAACCTGCTCCTACTCCGTCAATGGTGACTGTGCTTGGTTAGTTTGAAGTTGTCAGGCCCGATGCTTATAAACACAGATACAACACGCAAAACACAAAAGCTTAAAAAGTGGCTAAATTTTTTTCTTTTTGGCCTGACCTTAAAATGCATCATTCAACATAGAGCTATACTCAAAATACAATTTAGAATCAAAAGCCACAACATAATACACCAACTTCAGCAAATATATACATGCATCCGAATCAATCAAGTCAATACACAACAACTACACAGGGCATCCCCTGGCAATGACTCGATATAGAATATATATATATATATATATATAGATAACTGGGAACTCACGCCTGGGACTGCAACAGTTGCCTCACTCTCGGACCAGCTGAAATACATGAAAAAGGCTTGAAATGGCCAACACACGGCCAGCTCTTAGTACAACGAGCAAAACAACATACACTAACAATTAAAGCATGTAACATAAAATGTGTCGTGCAATGCATGCAGAAACACTAAGGGAAAACATCGGGGCTCAAGGGACTGCTCAACAGCTAGAGATACAAATTCAACAGTTGGAGATACAACTTAAAGAAACAACTCAACAGCTGGAGATACGAAACTCATGGAAATGACTCGACGGTTGGAGATACAAAGCTCACAGAACAACTCAATAGCTCGAGATACAAGAAGAGAAGTGATTAAAAGAGCTCAAGACCCAGCACCTCTGCTGGAATAAACAACACGGTGGCCACAAGGTATGTGAGAGTGTGGTAGCTATCCACTCGTCCCAACACGCAGTACCAGAAGCAATAGCAGAACAACTCAACCCACTGGTGCCCAAGCTCATAAGAGCGTGGTAGCTATTCACTCGTCTCATAGCAGAAAACAACCAGACAGCAGGGAGAAGAGGAGCACGGTAGCTAGCCGATCGTCCTCAATAAACCAATAGCAAGCTTCCTGATACTAATAGATCATCAACAGAAAAAGGCCAGCAGAGGATAACAAGGGAAGAGCTCAAAACAGGGGACGACTAGCAATTGATCACAAGGGAGGAGCTCAACATGCCATGCGTGTATGCATACTATACAGAACAGATGCAGTATACAATAATCATAAGGAAACAACACGGCAAACAAGAATAGCATGCAACCTACTGCTGAACAGCATAAGGAAAACAGCTTCAGAATCAAGCGCATGCAGAAAAAGAACAGTTCAGGCTTAGCACATAGCTCACAGCCATGAGGCCTACAGCCTCCTCAAGCATGCAGCACCGGATACACAGCACATGGTAAAGGCTACAGCAGCCCAGAATATAAACTGCTCAGGCACAACATGCATAACCCAGTTCAACACCCGCATATAAATTACTGTAGTTAACCAAAAGGCCTAGTAGGGTTCAGCAGATTACCTCAACACAAACCACGCATAACAGGACTACGGGCACAACCCACACAGCTATGATATGTCCTCATGCCTAACATCAAAGCTGTAACTACAAGCTCAGATTCGTACCTTATGTAGATCTTGGACAATACCTTAGCACATCTCACGGTTGACAACAAAACACACCTCCTGCTCTGCTCGGCCAACCGCTAGAGGGCTAGCAGCTCACGAAAACCACCCGAGAGGTATTATTTGACAAGATATCTAAGGAATCAGCTCTTTCTAAGCTCACACAGCTCACGGCCGTAAGCCTCACAACGTAAAACTACTACGGCTACGACAGTGCCCCAAACAGCTCAAAGATAAACGCTAGGAACAGAAGCTAACACTACCAGAACATGGTTACCTGAATCGAAGCTAAAACCCAGCCGGAAATCATGAAACCCAATTGATAGGATCAATGTGGTTCGAAAAACAGCTGCAAGAGTTCAGAAGGGGGGGTTGAATGAACTCTTGGTATTTTCAAAATTTCAAAACCTTTTAAAACAGTTTTACAAGCACCCGCTTAACTTAAATCCGAGTTACCATATCTAGTTTAAATCAAATTTCTCGGCTAACAAAAAGTGCGGAAAGAAGCCGATTAATTTTTTAACAGATTAGCAGTAAGTAAATGCAATAATGTAAAATTTTAAGGGTCGAGAGTTTGTTTATGGAAGTTCGGATATCAATATCCTACGTCTCCCCTTCTTCCTTTTCAGGAAGGTTCCACTAGAAGATTTGATGGTTACAGGCCTTCTGCAAACACCCAATCACCGAGCCTCGCTCCAGGTGAACTCCTAGCAATACCAATCACTAAGCAGTCGCAGCTGCTGTTTACAACACTTGATATGTTTTTTAAACGGCTTTTGTGTAGCACGTTAGTTACAGACTCAATCTAGAATAATAACAGTGAATACATATCTATTGAGACTGTAAATCTTCTGGTTTCTAAACAAAGAAACGCGATTCAACAAGTGAACCAGAAGATTACTCGAAGGTAATGTCTGTGAAAATCAACGCTTGTGTTCTTCGAGTTTGTGAGCTTTTGAGAGATAACTTTGACAGAGAGTAAGCTCGAGAATGATGCAGACGATTGAATAACTTGGACAAAGAGTCAAGAGTAATGGAATGCCAGAGAGCTTCTCCAGTTCAAATATCAGTTCTATATACTCTTCGTCCTCCAACGGTCATTAAATTTGGCTAAGGGAACAAAATCCCTTTTGAAAATCTGTTAATCGTGCGACTGTATATCCCGCTCCACCAAATGGTAAATTGCACATCGTCAGAACCAATTTGTCGTCTTACCATATTTGTGCAATCACCGTATAACGTCCTCTATAAATTGTGTACTATTTACCCAAAATAGTACCGACGTTGTCTCCTTAATTCCAGGTAGTAGTACGATTCAATCTTCACCATTGATTCTTTCCATTTTTGAATATGTAATTGCGTTTGAATCGATTTGTCGCTTGTGCCTGAATTCTCTTATTGTTAATACAGCTTTTTCTTTCTTGAAGAAGATGAATAGTTCATCGCTGATAGAATACGTGACTGTTACTACTGAATAAATAACGCCAACTAAATCTTTGCAACAAGTGAGCGTCCAACTACTGATCGTAACAATGACTGAATGCATGCTTAAACCAACGTCTGAAATTCTAGCGCTAAACCAAACGCTGTCATATCAACTAATCCAAATGACGTAGTTTTGTTGTTCGTTAAGAAACATGCTAACACCTGAGTAGTTGCTTCTGATATCAAATCAACAACTGAGTCCCAACGGCTGAATATGCCCGCTACTAAAGTAGAATTCAACTGCTGATCATAACAACCAACGACTGATTATACCAACTGCTGATTAGATATCCAACGCCTGACATAGATACCCAACGTTTGAAATATCCCCCTTTTTGTAAATTGTGATATAATGACTGGTTGCAACGACTGAATGTTCCAACAACAATCATGACTGAATCAAAAGCACTGTAGCCAACGCCTGAAAGTACTTACTACCGAAATAAACATCCAACTGCTGAAATATGTTGACTACTGAAGCGAATCTCCAACTACTGATTAATACCAAAGTCTGATTGCGTAACCCTTGATCAACATCTGAATTTCTCTCACGACTGACATAAAAACCCGATACCAGAAACTGATAACCGTATATCTTCAACCTCTAAAATAGTAACCCATCAACTGAGTGCTTCAACTCAACTGCTGAAATATTCCCGAATACCAAGATCTGATATCTAACAACTGAAATATTCAATCCCAATAACTGAAGTATACTTTGCTCCAAACATGTAGTTGATCACCTGTTACTTCTGTAATTTAGCTACTTGTACTTATTTTGTTATCAACCTAAAACTAATAAATTTTATCTTAACATTTACCCTTTTTGGTGATGACAAAACTTAGCAGCATATCGATTTAAATAGATGAGCAAAGAGTAAATTGCGCAAGGGTCTACTGAAATACTAAAATTTCATTAACTGAAAAAATTGTACACAAGATTTGTACAACTAAGCGTTAAAGAATTTAAAAATCCTTTTCTCCATTCATCCAATATTTAGCGCTCCTCTTGGGTGGTGCACCTGGTGGATATGGTCCATATCTTATGCTACGAACAGGCGACTCACCACTTGATCTCCTTCTTTTTGAGGAACCACTACTGTCTCCTCTTCTCCGACTTCCACTTTCTCCATCGCTTTACTTAGTACCACTTACAATAGGACGGCTCTGTTCATCTGCTCTATTGCCAGTGCCATCACTTCCCCCGCTGGGTCGGCCTTGATTGTCAGGAGGTGGTTGAGGGCGGCGGCTGCTACTATCTTCCCCCTTTTTGTCATCACTACCCTTAGTGAGAAAGGCAATGATTTCTGCAAGGTGAGTACTGAGGGAAGCCAATTGTCCTTGTGTTTCTATGCGGAACTCCAGAAGTTCGTTGCGAATATCAGCTAATTTATCATCAAAATCCTTAGATAACGTAGCCTTGATATCATTCACTTCTTTTCTAGTAGCCTCTAAATCTGTCGATAAAATGACATTTTGAGTGCGGACAGCTTTAGTGCTAGCGACAGTGCATTGTTATCATTTTGAGCTTCCTGGCGACTACGTTGGAATAAACCCCTGAAGGTTTCATTTTACTCAGCAAGACTGTCAAGTAATACTCTTTGAACATGATCGATTTTGCACAACACTTCGCTAAGAGCAGTATTCGTCTTCCGAGAATCCTTCGATTGATTGGCAACAAGATTTGAAAAAGATTCCCGAAGAGCAGCAATAGAGGCAGAGATAGCTGTGGCAGAGGAGGTCAAAATAAACTGATCAGGAGCATATTCATCTTCCAACTGAATGTCATCTTCAACAAAATGCATGGAAGAATCATCTGCGCTGGTTGAAGAGAAAGACCACTGATCTAACAATATCTGTGCCCTCTGACCCGCTACAGCTGAATTGGCAAAATACTGTACATGTGAACTAACAAAAACTGAACTCTGAACTAACTGTACGTCCCTCAACACTGATCTGTCCAAAGCAATAGTCGAAACAAAACTGCGAATATCATCTGTACTCAAACCACTGAACAAACTATACTGAACAAAAGCTGTACATAGCTGAGACAACCTAGAGTAACGACTGTCTATCTACGAGAACCAAAACTAGAAACTGGCTCCACAACTGATAAAGCCCTGCAAAAATTTATTGAACCAACTGGTAGGAGTTTACCAGAGACAGAGAATTCAATGGCCTCTATACAAACATCTCCCCACCGATTCTTCATCAACTTGAAAAATTCACAAACAGGAGGGAGAGTGTCATCATACGAGAGTTGTCGTGAAATCTTATAATTTACACTCCGCTGTGGTATCTTCACCCAGGGGTCACCACATGGTTCAATCACCCAAACTACATCAACCCAGATCATCGTTCTAATCCAACATGTAGATCGAGTATTGGTGTTGGTTCTGGCAATGACAGCACCTCGATCACGTGGGCGACCTTCAAAAATTTTTGAGCAACACGTCTTCTCCCATCTAAGACCGTGTGCCATCGTCTGTTCTTTCAATTCTTCTACCACAAACATGTGAAGATTGGAAAGCATCTCCAGGATTTTGAGATCAGTAGCAAAAGAACCTTCACCTGGGATAAAATTGATCTTCCTAGCCTCTAAAAATTTTCTGATTAACAATTTTCTGTACTTAGTTAATATGTACATCCTCCTATTGAGAGCTACTCTAGTAGAGTCTGTTTCAGCCCAAGATAAAATGAGTGCCTCCTTATCAAAATAAGACTCATATATCTTTAGATTCGCTAACTTCTTGAGACTGAAAGAATTAAAGAATCTATCTACATCGTCTATAATCTGCTCCCGTATACAAGAACCTCTATATCTGCAAGAATCAGAGAAAATTGCTCCTTGACAGGATTACCCTTAACTGGGTATCTTTCCATAATGGGTGCCTTCCCTTTATCCGCCGCATGCATATTTGGAAGACCGGCCTTGTACCAGTCCCCTTCATCGACTCCAGGGATTGAGATACTCTGGCCTAAAATAATCTTCGTTATCTCCACATTGACAGATGGCAATGGGCACTCTACTGGAATTGTCATCAAAATATCTTCCAGAGACATTGCCTCATCAACAGATTGTTCAACAGCCTCTGTCTCCATTTCCTCCACTGTTTCCATGTCCTCATCAGTGTCACTGGCTGTTGTGACCATTGGCTCAGTGTCTCGAGCAAACAACACTTCATAAGGAAGATGAAACCAACGTTTCACTTCATCTGATTTTGCAGCGGCCTGTTCCCCAACACCTGATACACTAACAGCTGTTCCTGCAACATCTAATCCACCAACGTCTTGTTCTTCCTCGTCTGGACCAATTTGAGCAGTCTCAGCAAGGACCTGCCCAATTATAGTGTCAACATCATCAGTAGGAGACATACCTGCGTTAGCAACATCTGCTACTGCTGGCTCAGAATCTGGTTCAGCAATGCCTTCAACAACTGTCTCCTCAGGAACCTCTACAGCTGGTTCTCCCACAGTAGTCTCACTAGCAACCTCTGCAGCTGGTTGTTCAACACTTTCATCATCAGAACCTAGAACCAACCTTCTTTTCCTCTTCTGGATTTTGTGTTTTGGTGCGGAGGGAGGTTGCTCTGTTGGTGCGGCTGCAGTAGGTGCAATGATTTGAAGTGGTACAGCTTCCTGTGCAACAGAAAAGATCTCCAATTTTTCTTTTGAAGAACCAGATTTACTCTTTATTGTCCTTTTCTTTTCACAGCTGGTTCAACAGCAGCAGCAACAACTGGTCTTTTATTAGACGCAGCCTTTTTCGCAGGGTTTTCTTCACCCTTGGTTCATCTTTTACATCTTCCATACCAACCTTGTCATTCAAAGAAATATATCGATGCACAGTTTTCTCTGTTAGAATTTTTGAAGAAGGAAACTTCGAAGATTCGCCCAATTCCAAGTTTGGAACATTTTCCAGTAGAAGACTGACTTGGATGGCATAGCCCTTGGCTTGTCTTGACCCCGGAGTCACCATGTCCTTAAGAATGTTGAACAAAAGCCTGTTCCAGTTTATCTTTACTCCACAAGTAATTGTCGCCATCATCAGAAACTTCTCCTGGGTAATAGCATCAAATGACCCGGCCTTTACAGATATCGTTTTGGCCAGAATGTCACAGAGAAGACGGAACTCTATCGTCATCTCCCTCTTTTTCCTTGAAGTACTCACTGGTTCACCAAACAGAGAAACGATGCTCCTCGCATCAAACACTATATCCTTAGGAATATCCGAAAAATCTGTCAAACCCTCCACCGGAAGCTCAAAGGTCTCTGCGAACAAATGTTCTGAAATCTCCACAGTTACTCCATTCATGGTACTGACAACCAATCCATCCTTAACTGATCCATTTCGAAAGAACTCCAACAGTGCAGCCTCGTGAATCACTGTGGGGCAGCCCAAAAAGCCTTTCAATCCAGTAGCCACAAGGGATTCGAGCATCTCCACCATCCCAGCGTTGTCCATAGCAAGAACAGATTCAAAGCAAACATGGACGGTGTTGACAAACAGAGAGGATGCCATTGCAGAGTTGTAGATAAACTGAGAGTACGCCTGAAAGAAATATGTGAGAGAACACACACAGAGAATACGAGCACAAGAATACATGAGAGAAAATATGCAAGGTAAGTGAAAAGGTAAAACAGAAAACGCCGTAATATATTTAGAGAATTATAAATGATTAGAGAGAGAAACGATGTATATGTGACTATTGGAATGATGACAATCACATGTCAATCATCCGACGGCGCGTAAAATATTTTGAAATGATGTTGAAAAGATTTTATCAAAATTACGAAATAGAGAAAGTATTTAAAATAATTTGAAAAGATTTTACCCGTACAAGGAAAAGGTTAAAAAGACGCGCGCAAAAATTGATATCGTCACAGCTGGTGCAGCGATTGTAATAACATCACTGCTGATTTTAATGTATCGCTAGAGAATTATAAATGATTAGAGAGAGAAACGATGTATATGTGACTATTGGAATGATGACAATCACATGTCAATCATCCGACGGCGCGTAAAATATTTTGAAATGATGTTGAAAAGATTTTATCAAAATTACGAAATAGAGAAAGTATTTAAAATAATTTGAAAAGATTTTACCCGTACAAGGAAAAGGTTAAAAAGACGCGCGCAAAAATTGATATCGTCACAGCTGGTGCAGCGATTGTAATAACATCACTGCTGATTTTAATGTATCGCTGAGGGTAAGGCAGGAGCTAATCATAAATAAGAATCAGCTGTATATATGTGACTTCTGAATATATCAAGACTTCACATATTCAGCTGACGTCGTGCTTAAAAAATCAGATCCTGGTTTCCCCTACGACTAATATCCTCCAACACAATATGCTTGTCTCAGCTGAAAGTCTATGCGTTCCCCCTGGACAAAAGACTCGCGCTGATTTAAGCAAAAGCTGACAACATGCAAAATTGTTAGCGCACAGACAAATCAAGGCAATTCAAGGAGACCTAATATGTTTCTAAAATAAGAAAACTTAGCGTCTGGTAGAGGTTTGGTGAAGATGTCAGCAACTTGCTGCTCAGTCGACACGTACTCCAACCGGGCGTCTTTCTTTAGCACGTGGTCCCTTATAAAATGATGCCTGATGTTGGTGTGCTTCGTTGTTGAATGCAGTACTGGATTTTGGGTGATCACGATCGCACTAGTGTTGTCGCAGAGAATAGGCGCTTCAAAAGCATCAATGCCATACTCCTTCAGCCGATGTTATCCAAAGAATTTGAGCACAGCAGCTGCCATGCGAGGTACTCTGCTTCAGCCGTGGACGTTGCGATTGACGTTTGCTTCTTACTAAACCAGGAAATAAGTCGATCTCCCAAGAATTGACAAGTTCCACTGGTGCTCCTGCGATCATTCCTGCATCCTGCGTAGTCTGCATCACTAACCTATTAGTTGAAAGCCTGAGTCCTTGGGATACCAAAGACCCACGTTGGAAGTACCCTTAAGATATTTTAAAATTCTCTTCACAGCTATGTAATGTGATTGCTTTGGTTCTGATTGGAATCTAGCACATACAGACAGCAAAAATGATGTCTGGTCTGCTAGTAGTTAAGTATGGCAAAGAGCCTATAATACCGCGATAAAGTGATACCTCAATGGCAGTTTCAGCTTCGTCTTTATCCAGTTTGATTGAGGAGCTCATTGGGATAGCAGCTGCTGAACAATTGTCCATGCCAAAATTCTTCAGCAGTTATTTCGTGTATTTAGCCTGGTTAATGAAGATTTCATTCTCCAGATGTTGTACTTGTAAGCCCAGAAAGAACGTCAGCTCCCCCATCATGCTCATTTCAAACTTGTCCTGCATTTAACTTTGAAAACTTCTGGCACAATTTGGGGTTAGTTGAACCAAAAATTATATCATCGACATATATTTGTACCAATAAAACATGATCAGCTTTTATAAATTTGAACAATTTCTTGTCTACTGTGCCTATGGTGAAGTCATGCTCGATAAGGAATTTTTACAGTGTATCATACCAAGCTCTGGGTGCTTGCTTCAACCCATATAGAGCTTTATCCAGTTTATAAATATAATCTGGATGTGTATGATTTACGAAGCCAGGAGGTTGTGCAACTTACACTTCCTCTGTTAAGATGCCATTGAGAAATGCACTCTTAACATCCATTTGAAACACTTTAAAATCTTTGAATGCAGCATATGCAAGAAACATGCGGATGGCTTCTAATCTAGCTACTGGTGCAAAGGTCTCATCAAAATCTATACCTTCCATTTGCCTAAAGCCTTGCGCTATCAGCCTAGCTTTGTTTCTAGTAACTACGCCATCTTCATTCAGTTTATTTCTAAAGACACATCGAGTTCCTATGACTGAATGATTAGAGGGTCTAGATACAAGTTTCCATAAATTGTTACGCTTAAACTGATTTAATTCTTCTTGCATTGCATCTATCCAGCTGGGGTCAGCTAAGGCTTCATATATTTTCTTAGGTTATATATGTGAGATGAATGCAGAATCAAAATGATCATGTGTCAGCTGGCCTCGTGTGCGAACAGGAGAATAAATGTTACCTATGACCTGCTCAGGTGGATGATTATTATTCCACCAGAGATCAGATCCAATGGGATTTGCTCCTTGTTGCATTTGAGTGTCTGGCTGGATTGTAGCAGCTGGATCAGCTGACACAAATTGATATTCTTCGTTATTGGCTTGTGCGTCAGGTTCCAGTTGTTGAGATGGTTGTTCCAGATGTGAGCTTGGATCAGCTCTTGTATCAGTTGTTGGTCTGGATTCCAACTGATGTGATGTGCTTGCGACTGAGGCTTCAGCTGGTGGTCTAGATACCAATTGATGAGTGCTTGTATCTCGTTCATCAGCTGTTGGTTTAGATACCAATTGACATGAAGTGCTCGCGACTTATGCATCAGCTGTCCTTGCTGGCGTCTAGGCGCCTGGCTCCGACCAGTTTCACGAGGAAACCGGCACTTCACGGTAGGCGGCGGTAGATTACGTCAATAAGGTCCACGACCGGAAGGGAGACTCCTTCCTCAGCCTGCACTAGAAGGCCTGACGAGATCATCACGGACGGATTCTCTGATGGTCCCAGAAATAGGATCACTAAGTAAATAGGAGTTCAGAAGGGGGGGTTG
This sequence comes from Dorcoceras hygrometricum, assembly GCA_001598015.1. NCBI lineage: Eukaryota > Viridiplantae > Streptophyta > Magnoliopsida > Lamiales > Gesneriaceae > Dorcoceras > Dorcoceras hygrometricum. Next base: position 109,955 of record KV005022.1, read on the forward strand.
AATGAACTCCTTCGATTTTCGAAAATTCTTTTAAAATGTTTTGCAAGCTTTTTGCTTAACTTAAGTCCGAGTTACCAGATTTAAGAATATCTCAGTTATATTCAAATTTCTCGGCCAACAATATATGTGCGGAAAATGACCGATAGATTTGTGAACAGTAAATAAACACAAGTAATAAAATAGTGCGTAATGTAAAAGATAGAGATCAGAGTTTGTTTCTGGAAGTTCGGACTTCAATGTCCTACGTCTCCCCTTCTTCCTCCTCGGAAGGTATCACTAGAAGACTTTGATGAGAGTAGCCTTTCTACAAACAACCAATCCCGTAACCCGCAGCTACGAGAACTCCTAGTATCTCACAACGACAATCCAAGCAGACGCAGCTGCTGGTTACAACGCTTTAGTGTTTTCAAACGGCTTTTTGGTAAGCACGTTTGTTACAGACTCAATCAAATACAACAATGAATACACTTGTGAGTACTTTAAAATCTCTGGTTTCTAAGACAAAGAAACTTGATTCAATAATGTGAACCAGAGAGTGACACTCGAAGATACAACAATGAATATCAAAGGTGAAGGTTCTTCGAGTGCTGGAGCTTTGAATGCTTTCAATGAAGAGTGAGCTCTGGGAGTATTTTGACAGCGTTTTAGCAATAGCAGTGTCAAGAGTTATTCTTTAAAGCAAAATGTCTGCTATTTATAATCTTCGTGCAACGGTCGATGAATCCAGATAAGGTAGCAAATCCTTTTTGAATTCCTGACAGTGGAACGCCGTCAATCTAGCTTCAGTATATGGTAAATTGCGTTTCGTCAAAATATTCCGCACTCTGGGTTACTTGGTGTAACCACATGGCCTCGACTCCTTAGAGGAATAAAATTAGGGACTGATCAGTAAAACATAGACACGAAGTACTTATCAGTGCTTTTCTGCTACTCGTTCTGTTAAGTTCTGACAATTTCTGTTATGCTCCGTTATGCTATGTTATGCTCTGTTCCGAATTCTGTTAAATATGTATATATATTTGTTGTTTGCTCGAATGGTATCCCCCACTTGCTGAGTGTTTCCCCAAACACTCACCCCTTACTTCTCCACCCAGATAAGAATGAAGAGCAGGTAGAAGAAGAAGAACAAGAACAATTTTGGGGCTGGTGAAGATTCAGTTTCTGTTGATGTAACTATTTTTTTTTTCGCTTCCGCAATTTTCTCTGATTTCCGATGTAAAAACGAACATATTTTTGGATATGTAATAGACTGGTTTGAGCTATGCTATGATGGCTTAATGTTTCACAATTTTTATAATTGTTTAATATTGCCGATGTCATGAGTCTCGGTCTCGGGGCGTGACAATATATATACAACCAAAATCGCAAAACCTATAACATACACCTAACACATTGGGCACGGCTCTCGATCATCCCAAACATGCAAACAATCTAATTAATTTGCATAAATTTAAATAATCAAATCATATTTGATATTTACCCACAAAATCATATTTTAATTATAAAATCGCATTTTATAATAAAATCGCATTTCGTCGACAAAATCATATTTTAATCAACACAATCATATTTTAATTATAAAATCATATTTCATAACTAAAATCACATTTTGTAATTTTAATTGCATCAAATTGGGCTTAAAACAATTTTAGGCCCAAAATCTCAAAAATTTCAAAATCAATT
>KV005023.1:5088-50598 GCA_001598015.1 Dorcoceras hygrometricum
TACACACACACACACACACACACACATATATATATATATATATATATATATTATTTGATGTAACCGAATTTACCACAGCCGAAGAGCTGCCATCACGTCGAGAGCTCGGGAGCTCGGGAGGTCTGTCCTCGAGAGGATGATCTGAGTGAGATCTGTTGGAGCTGAACTATGAGGAAACTACTTGGATGAATCACCAGTAGCGACGGATCATCGGGCCTGGGCCTCGGCACAATATTGCTCGAGGGATATGAGAGGACAGTTCGGGAGCTCGTTGAATGAGCTGGGTATCTTTTCTTCAACGACCTGCAACCACATACACTGATCAAAGGGCGTCGAAAGTGTTTCCGACTAAGTTTCTCCGATGCTTAAGTCAGGTCGGGTGCTCGAGAATAGAGAGTAAGTTTGAATATAAAGCAGAGAGCTTGTGTGTTTGTGAATGGGCTGTAAAATAAAGCATACCTGGGTATTTATACAGAGGTTGAGCGTATTACCCAGCGCGCTGGAGTGCTTCTCGTGACGGAGATGCTAAGATTGATCGCTATCCCGAGTGAGATTGCCTCCTTGATATCCGGTTGCAGGTGCATTACCCTGCGTGTGATGTGCTGGAGCATTTCTTGCACCTTGCATTACGCACACGTTGACTATTTCCCAGGCGAGATTGTCTCCTCGAGACTAATCCAATGCGTATTTGTAGCGTGCCATCCAGGACGTTATTGTTGCTAATAGGGTGTTCCCGAGAGTTCAGACACTTGTTCGGTCCTCTTGCCTCAAGCTTGTGATAGTCACCTCGGGTCAAGAGATGTTCCTGCAAGAACTGATGGTCACCTCGGGTCAAGAGGTGTTCCTTCAAGAGCTGATGGTCACCTCGGGTTAAAAGATGTTCCTGCAAGAGGTGTCCCTGCAAGAGGTGTTGGTCACCTCGGGTCAAGAAGTGTTCCTGCAAGAGGTGTCCCTGCAAGAGGTGTTCCTGCAAGAGTTGATGGTCACCTCGAGTCAAGAGGTGTTCCTACAAAATGTGTCCCTGCAAGAGGTGTCTCTGCAAAAGGTGTCTCTGCAAGAGGTGATGGCCTCTTCAGGGCAAGAGATGTTCTGACTGGTGAAGCTCCTCGGGTCCCGAGATGATATATGGGTTATCAAATTTTGTTCGGATTGATTCTTTTACATGACAATTTGGACAATAGGAATTTCTCAGTTAACTGATCTATTTTATGAATATTAATTTATTTGTATTCCAATGGACTCCGTGAAGACCATAATCATAAACCAGGCCAATTAGTACAGTGAAGACCCACCCATAGATTCACCCTCTATTTTATAAAATTCCTGATTCCCAAACCTATGGGTTAAAACAGTCACTGTCAAATCTCAGGGTATCTCATAATATTTAAATTACTAATTAATACCATCAAATTATATCTACATTTATATATGTGTGTGTGTACTGTTATTATCAATACTATTAGCCCTTGGGATCATATTTTTTTCAAACAATCATGAAAAAGGCTTGAATCAGGACACCACTTTTCAGGAAAACAATGGACTCCCATAAAGTTACAATCAGTAAATGAAAGAAACCATCAAATATGAATGTCGTACTACACTGCAAAAGGAGTCGATCTTGGAATTTTGAAAGAATACAAATAGCTCAAGTGTCAAGTCATGCTCCTTGTATAGGCCACTTATAGCATCTATCTATAAATATAAGCATCATCTATCTCCAAACAAATCAAAATTTAGAAGGGCTTGGATAAGTAGCAACAATGGCAAGAAATGTAGCCGGATCTGCTCACGAAGCAACCACATTGGCCTCTCTTGACAAAAAACTAGCGACGGCTAGACTTTGCGCTCGGGGTAAGTAAGGCCGGCGGCGTTTTTTTTTTAGTCGGATACTATGCTCAAGTTTCCAATCTCCAATTCTACTAATTGATGCAGAAGGTGTGATTGCTGGGGCTAAAGCAGCTGTACTTGCCTCCATCGCCACTGCGATCCCAACCGTGTGTAAACTTTAGCTCATACAATATTCATACTATATGATATTTAAAACAATTATAGTTCATATTAACCTGAATTGTCCATTAGAAATGTGTACGATCAATGATACAACATTTTGACTGACTGATAATTACGATATTAATCGCAGTTGGCAAGTGTAAAGATGCTTCCTCGGGCGAAAGTTTACCTCAATCCCACTGCTCAAGCTCTCATTGTATCTACTAGTAAGTAGAATTACGATTTGTGGAAAAAACAAATGTATTTTCTATGCTGGGAAATATGAGTAGTTGTCAATTCAAATGAGAAACTACTCTTCATATATTCTTTGAGGGCTGGCCTGTGTTTCAGCTCATGTTGATCCTTTCGTTAAAGCCATATAATATATATATAAACCGAGATACATGGATCAATCAAAAGAAATATAGAGTTGAAATAAGAAAATCGATTCGGTTAAACATTATTCTTTCTACCCCATGTTTTAATATTTAACTCCAAAATGAAATTGACTTTTTCTCAAATTAATCCAAGTGGAATTTCAGAGTAGTTTTTAATATGTACAATTAATTAAAAATAGAAAAGTGCAAAAGTAAGAATCTGTTTTATATTATTATATAGCAGACACGATTATATATTCTATAGATTCAACGAATATCATACGATTGCATGTTTGTGTAAAAAATAATATAATATTGTATATTATATAGTTTCAATTGAATATCAGATTATTATATGTTTGTACAAAAAACAATATAATATTATGTATCAAAACCTTTGACACCACGTTTCACAAAAATTTAGCCCCAGCTAGAAGGAAATCATAATTCCGCCACAGACGAATACCATGAAATTTATGTGCTGTATATATTTTGTAATAAAAAATATATTCAACAAATTTTATGTACTTTTATATTCAGTGGGTGGGATGGCATACTTCATAGTGGCAGACAAGACTGTTCTGGAGAAAGCACGTCGGAACTCCTTCAACGGGGCCTCCTCCTCATCGTTTTCTGATACTAAATTTATGGCATGATTTAGAAATATGTTGGGCCATAATCCAAAAGATTTAAGTACCTGTGTGTAACCCATATAAGTTAATAAATGTTCTCAGATATATGCTAGTCCTCAAAATAATTTCAATTAAATATTGCGTATCGATTTTAATTTTATTAGGGTGACAATATCTTAAATTAACAATACGGTTCACCAAAATATAAATATATATATATATATATATCTCATCACAAATTGTCAGCTCAGACGTACTCTTCTTTTTAACAAGAGACTTGGGTTATCAAACCAAAAGATATTTGATAATACAAAATTTTATCTATTTACAAACATTATTACGGCTAATATAAAACTTAAAAAATTACCAGGAAACTAGAGTTAGATGCACCGGAACATGCATACCATGTTTATTAATGTTAAAGCTTTATAGCCTCTAAATCATCATAGGGTTGCTATCAGTGATCACCTTCTCCATTTTCCAGCTAATTTCTTCAACAAAGATCAATTGCTTGCTGTTTACTGGCGACTTGTAGCACCAGTAGTAAACCTGCTGCACAAACACCAAGCATCTATAAAGCCATTAAGATACAATCCGGATACCCGTATATGAACTGTAGTGTCTACATAATATTAAGCATACCACGCAAAGCTGACTGAAGAAGTTAGGAGTCATGAGCAGGTATTGCACATGAATCTGATGGACGGTGAAACAACAAGTGCGCTATTGATCGATCAATAGGATTTGTGCCTGCTTCCTCATTCGTGAAATTGATGCACCTGGAAAGGACACAAGAAGATTGAGAGCTGGTAGAGTCAAGGAGACACTAAAAAACATTCTCTTTAAGTAATAATAGCATGTAATGAGAACGATTACTGCATCCGGGTCGATGGATGGATAGCAAAACTTTGATAGCATAGGACTTCAGTTTTTAATTAAAATCCTGATGGAAGATGGGTTCTTCATTAAAAAAGGAGAGAGATCACGTACGTATTTGTTTCTTCAGCGATGAGTGATCGAATGGAATCTTTCCCATCACAAGAACCACAACCCGGATTTGCAAGGTTGTGCCTCTGTTCAGCACCCCGAGCCAAACGGTACAAACCATCCCTTATGCTCAGCCTCGTTTTGAAATCCATCTAGACAAAGAATTCGACTGTACTAAGTTTGAAGATAATTGAATATGTGGCAGGACATAGACTGTAAGACTAAAGTTGTAAGGATCCCGGACTACGTTGAACAACCTGATGGCGTAAAATATTTTTTCCAATTGCAACTAATTTATGGTGCACATAAATGCTGAACTAAAAGTTCGAATCAAAGCGAGTATCTGTAGGACCTTAGCAAGAGATGAGCCTTAATGTGAAGTTGTTGCTTCAAGTATATTTATGGCTGCATCATTCCCTCCTATCCTTGACTTTTATTTTAATGAAACATAAACTAAATGAACTCCTAAAACATCAGCAGTCAAAACAATATTTTCAATCAAAGAGATAAAGATAACATACCCATTCCACGGCGAGCCGAAGCTGACAAAAACTAGCTGCTTCTGGGGAAATTTCATCTGAACTGTGCATCGTGGTTTCTTGTTCAATTGAAGAGCCTAACTTCACTGGATTTTCCAGCCTAACTCCCTTACTATCAATAGGATCCTCAAACATGTCTTCACAAAGATGGACATGCTTCCCTACTAATCGAGAATCACTTTCATAGTTCCGCCCCATTGTATTAGCATCGTTAAGACTTTCATTCACAAAAGAAAGATTGACTTGTTTGTTATGCTGCTTTTCTATCTTTTCAATCCCTGCTTGTGAAGCTGCAGAAGATGTAAGGCCATGAAAACAATCAATGGACTGTAATCGACTGGACTCATTGCAGAACTCCATTTGGGAAAGTATTGTCGAGTCAGTACCCTCACAGTTCACAATGGAGGGTTGATTTGCTGGAGTCTGATCTGGCAAATGGCTTTTCTCTAAAGGTGCATCAGCCATATGATTCATTAAACCCAGAGCATGCTTCTGTCGCTGTTGCAAGTGTGCAGATGGACCGAGTGTATCATTGATTGCTACCCTCTGCAAAACAATTGCTCCAGGGGTAAATCGTGATTCGAAGTTACTGAAAGAATTCTCAACAAAAGAAGACATATATCAAAAGCATAGAGATATGCGCATACCTCATCTCTAGGGATAAACCCACCCTTGCTATCAGCTATAGCAGGTACATTGACAAAAGGAATATCAGAATCAGATTTATCCAACGTACAAGAACTGTCGTCTAACTTAATGGGTGCACTCATCATGGCAGAATCACCGGCGAAATAGCTCTTCAAGGAGTCTCTGTCTTCTGACATATTTGCATCTGTACTTGACTTAGGACATGAAAACTCGGATCTACATCCTCCATCATTATCCGGTGATAACCAACTCAGCTCATCTTTTTCGACTCGAACACCAAATGTTGAACCAGGACTTCTGTAGACAGGATACAGTTAGGAGGAAAGGCATTCGGATCAAGAAGGAAAACTACTTAGGCACAGAGAAACGGTTCAGCATTACCTAAACATCATTTCAACATCTTCAAAGCTTTGTATATTAGGACAAACACCAGAGAAGAAATCAGTAGAGTCTATGTCCACAAAAGAATCGAAAGCACTTTCCTGGTTTGTTATTCCAGATTGGTTATCCACAGGGGTTCTTCTGCCACCGAGATATGTCCCATTCTCAGCAAAGTCACCACCCTGGGAATCTGCACTGTTGATTTTAAATGCATGGCATGATGGCCTGGCATCATCAAAATCCACACTTGATGTTTCGTCCATCAAGTCACTTTCAGATGGAAAAGGAAACACAGAACTTCGTTTACAGGACCATGAATCTGTATCCGAGATAGAGCTGCATTTATCATGCAAACTTGAACATCCATCCTGTTTTCCACCAAAATGTCCGCATCTAGAAAAAGGTCCATCCTTAGAAGGACTTGAGTTACAATTTACCGCACAGTGAGTATTTCTCAAGCTGGCATGCCATGGGAAATGATAATTGGAACACTCAAACTCATTAGTGGGCACCATTTGATCGACCCGAAAAAATTCATCCCACAGCGAGTCTTCGAACTGTAACAGTAGACACATAAATTTAGCTGTCATTGCTGCAAAAATACTTCCATAACATGAGTAAACAGCACTATCTTCCAAATCATAGTCAGTCACAAAACTTGAAAAGAACGCAAACAACAATCTTATAATTCCTGACCACAAAGTCATGAGCAACAGGCAACTTAAGATTACTTTGAAAGGAAAACCAGGTTTCAAGGATTCATGAGTTGTCGCCTTCATATGCTAAATTAAATATGACTTTAAAGTTTTTGGCAAAAGCTTGGTCATTCAAAACCCTGTCCAGCATAACAAACGTAACGCAAGAAAGTAATTTAATATGTATGAAGAGCACCAAAGTACAACAGCCAACTAACAGTAACTCATACAATATTTATTTACTTTCCATTTTCCCATTAAGTGAAACTAATGTAGTCACCAAAAAAATTTACCTCCCTCGCCAATAAGGAAGGTTGTACAATCACGGGTAGATACACACAAAATGAACAAGTACTGGGCATACTCGAAGTTTACCCACAAAATATCCAAGTTCAACACAGTAAAGCAATTGTTGGAACTTATTGTTCATCTTATACTCATGGCATTTCGAACTTCGTTAGATAATTTCAGGTGTGGGGGGGCCATGAAATTTGAAACAAAATACATCTCACCAACTTACAACCGACGCACAATCAAAACTCAAACAGTAAAAATCTTTAACCGAAATACGGTACAGTCTTTCGTCATACATAGAGATGACACCTAATTACCATGAAATTCAATAGAGAACACCAATTATTCTCTGGCCGATAAAGGAAGGAACTCACCTCAGATATGCCCAAGGTTGACATGACTTCAAGCAGTGACGGAACAGTCCAAAACTGCAAGCAATAATCAAACCAAATCGTGTCACAAGCCAATTACAAAAATCAACTACACAGCTCAAAAAATCAATACGCATAGCCTCTGATTCAAGAACCACAAAAAGATCAAGAGGCGTCTCTACATCCTGAGTTAAATAAAAAAAACATAATAATAATAAAATCTTGATTTCAGCTGGTAATAGTCACATAGATTCAAACTCACAGACCGCAGCGAAAATATCAGATAATCAAAGTAAACAAAAATCAAATAATCAAAAACACTGAAGAAGAAAGAAAAGCAAAGCAAACTCACAGCAGATCTCACAGGAAACTCAATCGATCGGCGGAAACCCCAAACCCAGAAATCAAATTCTTTGGAGCGAGATTGTACAGATACCCAGAAGGGGAGAGGTTTTTTCAGTCTGAGATTAGGATAAAATTTTCCTAGGAGAATGAATAAATTTACTATTTTTTAATGTAAAACTCAATAAGAAATAACAAAATCAGTGGCATACGTTAAGCCACGTGTCTCTGACGTCTGTGGTGGAATCAAATTCGTGGACGAGCTTAGCGCACTAGAATCCGATCTCATTCTGCTCTCCCATTGGTCCACGTGGTGTCCTGCGTGCGGGCAAGGGTATTTTGGGGAAGCGGTTATTGGACCGGGAACTTTTTCGTTTATTGTCGGCTTAGGCGGACCAGATGTGCGCTGTGGAAAATGCATCATAAATTATTCGACAAGTGTGTGTGGGCCATCCTTTATTTTTCCTTTTGCTTCTTGTATGAGTGGATGATGATTTTATCATTGTAAAATTTGGTCGAAATTAATTGGTGAGATTTGGATAAACTCGAAAACTTGGTTCAACCTATCCATCCTTGTGTTCGAGCATACTATTAAATGGATTGAACATTTTGAAAAACTTGCAATCTTATATTCTTCTAAACAACTTTAATGTTGGTTTATCTTCGGTTTCTGAATTGGGAAAAGATAATTTTCAAAATGGGTTTTGAATATAAGATATAAGAGATGATACAGTGGGCACCGGGATGACGTGGCACTTCCTGGTGCCGCCACGTCACCCTGGTGCCCACTGTATCAAATTTGTATAAGATATTGTCCAAATTTGAGACATTAGTGTATGATGTATAAGTATATATCGGAAATAGACTGATCAACTTGTTTGGCGATATGAATAATTGACCAATTTTTGAGTCTTAATTCTCAATCGTCTACTATATCACGACTTTAGTTACACCATTTATCTCAAATGTCTTACTTCAAATAAGTTTTTCTAAGAAAGTCAATTTTTTTTGTTACTTCTACATCTATGAACTTACATATCTAGAATCTTGTTTGCTGATCCTAAACCTTTCATCTAGAATTCCCTACCCACTGTGCCTTTAGTTCTTGGGACCGATCTATGTTGGGACATGCTACCAACATGTCGTCCACATATAACTGTAAAATGATATATCACATTCACCAGAATTTTTTAAATGTACAAGTTTCTGCACTTAGTCTGTTGTATCATTGACTCATGATATATAAATCAAATCACTTATACCAAAACATTGGCCCTATTTGAAACCGTACAGAAATTTCTTCAACCTGCAAACCAAGTTCTCTTTGTCTGTTTCAGCAAAACCTTCAGGCTGAAGAATATAGAGTTATTCTTCAAGATCTCCATAAGGAAAAGCTGTTTTCACATCTAGCTGTTCTAGATGTAGGTCAAATACCACAAAAAATACTAACATTATTCTGATTATATTAAGCCGAACCACGAAAAAAAATATCTCAATGAAGTCAATGTCTTCTTTCTGAACATACTCTTTCACTACTAATATGGCACGATATTGCCACACTTGGTGATTGCAAGCACGCTTGATCTTATACACCCATCTGTTACCGATAGATTTCCTCCTACGTGGTAGGGTAACAAGATCCCAAGTTTTATTTCTGTCTAGAGCCCCAATTCTTCCTGCATCATTTTTATCCACAATGATACATCCAAGCTTCGATAGCTTCATGGAAACTCGATGGCTCACCATCCTCTATTAATAGATAGCATGCAATATTACTTCACTGACATAATTTGAAAGCCAACCCAGTGGTCTTCTCTCCCGAGTTGACTGCCTGATTTGGAAACTTTTGACTTAACTTGTTCTTGTTCCTCGTGTTCTGGTATTGCTTTATAAGAAATTTGATCTACATATGTCTTCTTTTCCACGTGATTGTAATAGTTTCTGACTGAGCTCCTTTGTCTCCATTACTTTATTTTTCTCAAAGATAACATTCCACCTGATGATAAGCTTAATAAACAGTATGATACACAAGGGAAACTCTTTTACTTCATTATCATAGTTGTGAGCTAGTTTGAGAATATGAAATATGTTTGCTTTGTAAGCTTGTAAGTTTCGTAAGATCGTTAGTTGTGTTCCATAACCTTTTCTCAAACTGATCTGCTCTCCAAATTATACCATTCGAATACAACGGTAATAAATGTTACCAGTAGACACACCGTATGTATCCAAAGTGAGATGTATGCGACGTCTTAAATATTGTGTTGTTCACATACACCTTCATTAAATGATTTTCCTCTTTTAGCAAACATTGCGCCGTTCTCAGTTGAAACAAATCTCTGTATATCTGGGATTAGCTCAAAGTAGTTCCAACGACTACAAATCGATACAGAGAAGTCAAACACATCAAATCAGTCTGTATGAAACCTCAAAACAATCTGAAATCAATTTTGCTAAGTTGTCTTTACTCAGCTGGGTTCCGATCTGGTCGCTTGTGTTGAACTGCTCTAATCTGGTTCTAAGCTGATCTGCTCTCTAAGCTGATTTGTTCTCTTTTTATAACTCCAGATAACAATCTTTGTTCACAGTTGTCTTCTTCTATAGAAACACAAGTCTTCTTGATTGCATTCATCCCTTCTAAAAGAATCTGGCTTGTCCTTCACTAACGCTATCGTTGAACTATCTCGCTCTGAGCTGTTTTCTAAACTAATCGAATACAAACTCTGATCTACTCTGTTTTGTCCAGATATTCTGATCTTGTTAACTGATCTAAACTCAATATGCTCTTCTTTCAACCGATAACATGTTTAGATAATGTTCTGTTCTTTCGAGCTGGTTTGTCCTTAACTAGCTTAGCTAAAATACCTGAGCTGGTTTGACCTTAACCAGCTTAGCTCCGGTCTAGAGTCTCTAAGCCGGTTTGACCTTAACCAGCTTAGCTCCGATCTGATATCCAAAATCAATATTGTAAGGTTTGTCTTGAACTTGTCGATAAATTTTTGAGCTACTTAAATCTCTTTTGGTCTTCACCAAACTTATAAATTTACTCCAACATATATATATATATATATATATATTTGAAAGAACGAGAGAAGAACTCGAAGAGATGATTTAAACCGATTACATGCAAGCTTTTTATTGTTGCATTTCACAAAACTTCCGTAGCAATTTTGATAACTTATTCATTCAATTATCAAACAGGTCTTTCGACCTCATTTAGTTGTTTGTCACCTATTGCTGATTTTTCTATTTCCGACAGTTTCTACATGTAATAGCATTTTTTTCTTGTTTTTACTAATATTCTACTTCTATTAACTAAGTTCTGGGAAGAAATATATGAATCCACTTTGGAATAAATTAAATAAGAGTAAACGTGAAGTCTTCTTGTAAACATTGTTTCTCAATGATTTCTCAATATGTGTGAAGAAAAAAGAATTATATATTTGTACGTATATATGAGTAATATGAAGATGCGTGGAATTCAACAAGTTCATCTATTGGTATCTTGATTAAAAAAAAAACCCACATGTAATTAACTTTTCATCACTTCAAAAAATATCTCTTCTTATTTTGCCCTAGTACAAAATATTGTAATTAAAAATTATATCCCCTGTTCCACAATTGGAAAAAAAAAATTATGTATATGCAAATTTTGTTTGAGAGTGTATTATGCAATTTCATTCCAAGTCTTTACATGTGTAAGATAATATATTATACTATAATACAAAAATATTGTTCTTGGAAAGAAACTCTTGTACGTTCAAATCCTCCTTCGTTGGCGAGTTGAAAATAAGGGGTCCATTCTATCAACAGCTGCTCCGAGATCCTCGTCCTCCAAATCGCTCGTTACTTCATTTTCAATCCAGACAGCAAAAGATACATAAACATTACAAGAATTAATTTTTGAAAAAACATGTCACAAATAAAAATATATAATATATTCGACCAAGATGATTTTTATCCCCTCGACAATTTTTTGTATCTTTTTCAATGGAAATTAACTAAATTTCCAAAAAAATATCATCATACAGTTTTGAAGATCCTACAAAAGGTGGATTTATTGCATGGCAACATGATTCCGCCTTCATTCCGGAAACCGTAAACTTCTGCAGATTCTTCCAACAGCCTCTGAAACTGAGGGTTCTTCAAACAAGAAATGGGCACAACAAATCTCTCCTTCTCTTCTCCGACGTAAACCGCGATATGCCCCTTCGGAGCCCTTTTGGTCCTTCGTCCTTCTCCTGACGAGATCATCAGGTTTCCCATTTTAATTTTCTGCAGATTAACTAGGGTCTTTCTTTCTTTTTCCTGGTGATGTGTGTATATATATATATATATTTTGCTTCAAAATATATAGGTGTCTGAAAGAGTTCATTCACCACATTTTAAATAATGCCCGTCTACTGTATTTGGTTGAGTGAGATGAAAAAATGTTGCATGATAACGTGGGCACTCGTTCTTGCTACAGATTAAGGTCGTTAGACGTCACCTCGATTGGGAGTTAAGGATATGGATTCTAGGGCTTTGTATGCATGTCGGTAGATCAGGATTCAGTCGCGATATCTCATTCAAACATGTTTCTTCCATAAATCTATAAAACCAAGACGACATTCTTGACCATTTCGTGTGTAGATGCATGAAAGACACATCTACCAGATCAAATGCATCCGCCATGAAGATCGATCCAAATCCATAATGGTTTTACGTAAAACAAAATACAGTGTTTTCCCACATGCAGGAGACATGTCTGCATGCATTTAAGACTGATCGATCAATTCCATACCAAACAATGTGAAGTGACTCAACTCCAACGTTTACTGTGTATATATGTCATGAACTTTGTTTAATTAGCTCTCATGTCTATTAATTATATATAAGCTTGCGTCCAACTCGAGAACTTGAATAAGTTTTCTTTCTTTTTTTTGTTGTTTCCAAATTAAGGTATTAATTAGACCTATATACACGGCTGACACGATGATATAATTTATCCTAGCTAGCTCAGTGATCAAAAAATGATTATTTAAATCGTAGCTAGCTAGTTTGGGCACGTGTTATCAATGTGGTTAAATATATAATGACTATACCACTGGGGATGACAATTAAGTATTGCTCATGTGTTTTCACTATTTTTTACTTTTTGTTTCTTTCTTTAGAGACACTATTTATGAATGAATAATTAATAATCAACTTTGCGTGTGGCTTGCAACCAATTATATGAGACTCGATTGTAATCATATGCTCCCTTACAAAAAATAATAATTTAAACTTCTCAAAATTCTTAGATTGTTCGGTGGCCAAGAAGTTGTTGAAGTGAGAAAGGACCATTAATAGTCCCTTCGGGGACATCCGAAGAAAGGATCATTAATTTTCTTAGGCGGTTTTACTTGCGTTGAGAAATGAATGATGAGATAATTAATACATTTTTTAAGTATATGTAGTTGCTAAATCATAAAATCTTTCAGCCAGCTAATAATGAGATTTGGATGTGATTTTGAATCCTAAATCTTAGAAAAAATTTATCTATAGAGGTTATGATAGAAAAATAGGTCTATTATATCTTTTTTTATTAACATAATTCTTCAACTTCCTTCCCTCCCGTTTGCCTACTTCTTCTCCTCCAATTTGTTGCCTTACTTTCCCCAAAATTGTCAGTAACATTATATTTTCACGTGTTGCTTATATTTGAATGTATTAGTTCATTATATTTTTCTAAATTATTTAATGTCATATATATATAGACATGATGTGGTGGGCGCCTGTTATGGGCGCCTGGAGATGATAAGCCGAGCATCTTAGCAATTTCATGAGATGTTCGGCTGAGCATCTCCAGGCGCCCACGGCTCGGATACCAGTACATGGATCGAAAAAAACAGAACATGCATCAAAATAGGTTTTGAAAAACAGCATGCAAACTCCAAATGACAGATCGCGCCTAAGTTGGATCAGCACGGAGCAGTACTGCGTGCTGGTCCAGATCAGCGCAATCTGATCTGTGACAACATGAGCTGGAATAGCTCTGGTTCTTGAAAGATTTTTAGCACCGAGAAGTATATCAAATTTTTTATCTCCCCTTCTTCCATTGCTGGAATGATTCACTAGAAGTTTTGATCTTATAGCACTCTGTACAGATCCAATCCAACAGCCCACAAGCTGCGAGAACTCCTAGACTCTGTTGTACAGCAGCTCGTTGGCTATGTGACTTAGTCAACAAGAACATGTTTAACGTCTCTGTTCAAAGACTACAATGATTTGTTTTCACATTCACTCTAATCTGTTTCGCTCATCTGGCGAATACATTAGTGAATATGTGTATGTGAGATTTACAGTGTAAGCTCACTCTCTCGTATAATTTCTCACACACTCTTATCAAAAAGCTGATATCTTCATTTTCTCCCTGGTTGCAGTCGAATATAGATTCTGCGTTTAAGCTCTCTGTCTGTGCACCAGCTCACACCTGGGCACTAGCTCAGCTTGTACACCAGCTGTCAACTGAGTGTACAAGCTCTCTACTGTTGCCATGCACTTGCTTTCTGTTTCAGTTTCGTGCATCTCTCTCTTCTTTTCACGCTTCTCTGTTTATCGTCTTCTTGATGTTTATAGCCTCTTTGCAAAGTATATTCGTTGGACATAATTTTTTAATCATTCAAAAGGCTTCTGTAAAGTTCTGACAAAGTTTTATCTTGTGTCCTTTCTCATTAAATGTGTTTACAGGCTTTATTGACTTTGAGCTCTATCGTCATTTAATGCATTGCACCTTTGTAGACTTTGAGCTCTGTCTCGATCAGAAAAATTAGTTTCTCTAATATTCTGAATAAAGCTTGTACAACTAATTCGTTTGAGCTGATCTTTCACGAAGCTTCTGATCTGATCTGCTCTTCTCTAATCTACTTTGAGCCTATCTTCCTAAACTATTCTAGGCTGAGTCTTTCTGCTCGTGAGCTGTTTCTGTGCTTCTCTGCTCTATTCTGCTTCGTATAGCTCTGATATGTTCTAATCTGCTCTGTATAGCTCTGAGCTGTTCTAATCTGCACTGTATAGCTCTGAGCTGTTCTAATCTGCTCTGTATAGCTCTGAGTTGTTTTGATCGTCTCTGTGCAGCTCTGAGATGTTCACTCTGAACTTATATATATACCACGTTGATTTTGTTTGATCTGTTTATCTGCTGCTCTGAACTGGTTTCTGTGCTGATCTTCGCTCTGAGCTGGATCAACTTAGATGTCTGTTGGATCAGCTTGGATGTCCTTTGCTGGACCAGTTTGGACGTCCCCTACTGTTCCGGCTTGGACATCTCCTCAATAGCACACAGTTTGTCGGTTCGCAGTTGATCTGCTACAGTGCGTCGCTTTCAGCTCTCAGCTGTTCTGCTACATTGTTCTTCTTCTTCGACGCACAGCTGATCTCTGAACCAGCTCGCTTCTGATCTGAACCAGCTCGTATCTGATCCTAACCAGCTTCCTACACACTTAATTAAACTGTTAGTAACATAAGAGCGGGTTTTGTGTTTATCACATTTGAGATCTGACCTGTTTTACAGATCCAACATATATATTTATATCTATATATATATATATATATATATATATATATATATATATATCATTCAATTATTGTACTCATGGGATATAATTTTTTTAATCAAGTTTTTGATTTCTTAAAATAAATAATATTTTATACCTAATAATTTTTGGTAGAAAAACAATGACTTTATATATGGGTAAATTAATAATTTGTCTTTTGATTATAATTTCAATACTGCACTTATCTTTCGAATCAAACATATTATGATTTATTCACTATCACTTTATATCCTATCAAATTAGTTTAATAATTATAATTTAATACATCCGTTCATAATCTTACCCTTCCAAGTAAACGTAACCTTATATTTGACAAAAATGATATTATATATATAATATCTTCTAGTGAATAATTATCTACTTTATTTTATAAAGTAGAAGGTTAATTATTTCCACATCAAGAACATAATCTAACCCAAAAAGGAGAAAACTAATTAAGGGCTCTATGCCATCCAATTTCTCATCCATACAATCAAGGAATTTATTTCACAAATATGCATATGGATCGACAAGAATTGAGAAATCACATTCATATTTTTTTCTAGTCATTGTTTTTAAAAAAAACTTGCCAAATTTTAATATTGTGAATTTTTTTCCATTTTTTGGCCGTGATTCTTTTATTGACAAATGACATTTATTGTTCGTACTCCTAAAAATTAATTGATTGAATGACCATCTCTTACACCCTCCCACATACGAAGCATAAGTACAGATTCGGTATTAGATTGGATTTGAAAGATCCACTGGCAGGGGCTCCAAGAATTCTGAATCATGACCAAGACCACTACTGCATGGACATGTAAGTAAATGGACAACGAACGTATATTTGTGCGTGTTTGTGTGTGTAAGAATATGCATATGTAACCAATATTTATTTGGAAAAGCAGTAATGATTCAATCCACAAATGTTCCATATGCATTCATACAACTCTGGAAAACAGATCTAGCCTCTATTTGATGTACAGTAGTCATCCTGAAAAACGCATGTGCTAGGAGACCAAAGGTAATGTTGAAGACACATTGAGACCAAAAACAGCAGATAACATACGAAACAATACCTAATTTCTAGAGACTAGGAGCGACTTCGCCTGTCTTACTTCACACTAGTCTTTATGCAAAGTAATGACACAAATTTCATAACAGAAAACAGAATACTATCACAGTAGAAGATGAGACGAGCATGGATTGATGAAAGAACGGTTTTGTGGAGAACGGGGGATAGGAGGAGCGGTCAGTGGCTCAAAAAAACATTCCATGTTCTCTTTTAGCAGAAATAGTATCATGCATCACCTCCTCAGAAGCTTGTGAGAGAAGATCCTCTTGGTGTAGGGACTATTGCGAGAATTCACCTTATGGAATTCGATGGCATCAACCAAAGCTTTATAGAGAGGGCCCTGATTTCAAAAAGAATTAATTATGTTGTTAAATTATGTAGGATAATGAAAATCAGTTCTAACAGACATCGAATGTAGGAATTTGTCGTTCTACGAGAGCAAGTTAATTGGAAGAATGAAAGGAGAACAAAAAACAACACCTTTGGGTTTGATACTTTCTGTTGCTTCTAAACCAAAAAAATGAGCATCAATAGCATACCTCAGAAAACCGGAGAGCTTTCTGAACAACATAATTGGCATGTGGATCCTGAAGCAATTGCTCAAAGTAGTTAGCAGAGAGTAATTCCTGGATGATCTTTGACCGGGTTTCGTCGTTGCACAGTTCAAGACACTTTTCAACGACATGGCTACTGAACTTCTGCATTGAGAGATGTAAATAACTTCCCTCAAACTGAGAGGTCAGCTTGGATGTGGCAGATGGTATCTTAAGCTCCAAAATAAATTGAACGACATAATTTCTGCATCCAAAAATTATATCCACTTTTAGCAGAAATGTAATCAATATTATATTGGTAAATGCTAAGAATGGAGAAGCAAGCTAGTCGATCAAAAACTTGATACGAATCTCAAGTATGTTGTGCTTAAAAAAAATTAGAAAAAAAATAGGTATTGATCCCCTTGCCAAAAAGGTGTTCTATTTATTAACTTACTGCGGAAATAAAGTTTTGCACTTCAAATTTAACCATTCTGGCTAAACATGAATCAGGGGAGTTGTTCATGGAGAATGTATATCTAATCCTAATATCTTCGATGTAATGCAATAATTGGTCTAATTGTCCTATGTATCTGTTCATGTACCACAGACAAAGACATGGCAATAGGTAAACAATTTGAAAACAATTTGAAAGATTTGAGAAGCACACTTACTATCAACTACTATTTTTAACGCAGTGGCAAACCTTGCGGTTAAAATGTTAAACGAAAAGAACTGAAACATGGCTCTGGTCATCAAATCTGATATGTTACCACTTGCCAAATCATTATAAGATGATAAAACAAAAGTTTAAAGTTTAAGCAGAAAAGATTAGAGTTTTTTGTAAGCACCATAAAAAAATATAACAAGCTCAAACATGTTAAAAGATTGTTCATAGAATGTATCAGTTTGTTACCCAAATGGATCTTGAGCAAGCAAAAGGCCATTTGCCGAAATCTCTGCAACCAACTTTTCTCGATGCTCTCCATTTGAAATTTTGATGCAACGTTGCAGAACACAGCATCCATGCTGATGCATAGCTATATCAACACAGTACTTTGCAGCAGCAATAAAAATAAACTGCAATTACAAGAAAAGAAGGGACGAGTTAAAAGCAAAACAATAGAAGTCTGTGCTCCATCCATTGTACAACACACAGAACATGTACTACACGATTTTCCAGCTGGTAATGGATTTTAACCAAGTTAACCTGTATTAAACTCTTGAAACAGCATCATGAAAGTAGGAGATTTCCACAACATAATTCTGCTGAGATGTTTGGTGATACAATATTCCTTTCATCAATTTCCATCATAACTCTGCAGAATTCTGCGGAGATGTTTGGTGATACAATATTCCTTTCATCAATTTCCAAGTATGGACTAAAGCCATTGAACTTTGATCTATTATAGGTGAGATATGATTGATGATTCAGTCTTTCTAAAAATCACTTCAACCAGAAGATTATATATTTCACAGTTGCTGTATTAGCCAAGACTAGGAATAAGTTTGAAGCCATAAATTTTGTCGTAGATAGATACAAGTGTTTAGCATGCATAATTGAAGTTCTCAAAATTTATATGCATCAGATAGAGCCAAGATACATTTAAAACAACGGGACCTAATTAGCTTCTAACCATTAAAATGGAAACATCAGCAGCAAGAAGACTTTCTTAACTTCATTTATCATGTTCATGCCTCTTCTGATTGCCTTGTCAATCAAACTGCTTATTGCATTCAAAAGATAATACAAAGTACATCAAAAATAAGAACCAACCGCAGTGCAAGATTTTACTCTTCCCAATCTTGAAAACAAACTATTAACAATGGTACAATGTGACTTATCACACATTTAAACAATGACAAAATGTAGAGCCAAAACAAATATAATGAAAGTAAATAGTGCAATACTAACAAAAATTTTCAGAGCTCAAGAGGAATCAGAAGTTAGATATTACCTTACTATCTTCGTTGGTAAAGCATTGCAAGCACCGTTGTATGACGTGATTTCCATTTAGGTCTTTGATGAGTGTTAGAAAGCCTGCTTCAAGATTTGAAATAACTCGTAAAATTTGCTGCCTCGTTTTGAGTGTCTCGATCAACTTCTGAACAACCCGGGTACTGTTACCAAATGAATGAAAGGTTAACATGTCTGCATTATGATAAATCGGAACAATTAATATGACAAGCATACCCATGAGTATTTAAAGAGATTCTAACAAGCTCCCCTGGCTCCTCAGTTGCCCTGAGCAATATGTTCATTCTCTGTTCTTCATTGCACACTTCCAGCAATTTTTGCATGAGATAATTTCCAAATGGATTCATCATAAGTTCCACTGTATGATCAATTATCTCACTGAATATGATCTGCACGTCTCGAGAATTTCCTTCATCGAACATCCTTTGCAAGAATCGGCAACCATGTTGATCTTTAGCTATGTGATATATATATCCTTGAGCTTCTGTGAGGGAGTTACACTTCGGTGGGAGTTGGAAAGGACGACACAATTTCAGATTCAACCGAGTATCTTGGATTGCTGCAATATGGAGATGAGAATCAAAATCTGACCTCTTTCCTTGACCCTTTTCTGCACACGTCTCATGAATAAAATCTTTATGGATGTTTTCCCTCGAACGTATATAGCCTCTGTTTATCCCATAATTAACACCTTCCCCTTGAATTATCAAACTATCATCATTGGTGAAGGCTTCAACACTCCCGTGAGGTGCTCTAACACACAAAGGTACTCTGTTCTTTCCATCAGACACCAGTGGCTGGGAATTAATTAAATTTTCGACATTACTCTGAGGGATTGATCGACCCAGTTGGACCACATTTGGTAAATATACATCATTTCTAGATTCAGTTAGATTTATATCATTTTGCGAAGGATATAATGGAGCATCACCTGCGAAAGGCCTATTTAAAGTTGAAGAGCTATTTGACACAGCAAATCCCATTGGAAAGGGATTTCTTATCAACACACTGCTTCTATAACTTTGAGGACCCTGACCAGAAATAGCGAACTCAGACCGAGGAAACATACTCTCAGGTCGACTAGGCAAATTCTGCGATCCCAATAAATCAGTGATTCTCTGTTGATGTTGCATTTCCACAAAGACAGGATTCATCCCGCCCTCAATATTAGTAGTAGGTCTAATGGGAATAGAAGGATTAAACCCCCCATAACCAGAAAAACCTTTCCTATAACTATCATATGCCCCAAATTTCTCGAAATTCATCAGAACTTCCTCGTTCCCACATTGCCCATGAGATGGAAAACCATTTGGTGATACCAGAGAATAATCTTGCTCATCACTGATGTACATTTTACTAAAATTCCTGGATAAACTCAGACCGTCAACAAAATTTCTCTCATTAACCTTATTAAAATCCAACGAATATCCATCCCCGGAATTCGAGTGGGCTCTAATCTCCTCAAATCGGGGTAGGGCTGGTGATCCAATGTCCGAAAGAGAATACCCACAAGAAAACAAAGTAGAAGAGGACCCATCAGATTGTAAAGAAAACCCACTCTCAGGAGAAGATATACATGTATACTTATGCTTCAAAAGTTCATCATCATAAATGCCATAGACATGGCCACAGCCATGTCCATGGCAATGACCACCAGCATCAAGATCACTTCGACGACGATGATGATGATGATGAAGATTCAATGATGACGTCGCATGGGGGATCTCTCCCAGTAACCTCTCAAACTCATCATCATCCTTCATGTTTTCTGCACCTCTCTTCTCAAACATCAAAGCAAATTACAACACAAAAAAATAAAATAAAAAAACACAAGCAGAAACAGAGTCGGCAAGAGGCGAAATACAACACAAGATTCCACAACAAGAACAACAATGCAAGAATCAAAATACCCACATCAAGAAACGATCAATAGAAGAAGAAGCAATGAGAACCCACGATATATTAGCGTTTTTAGCACCTAAGATGGTCTCCGAATACCAACAGTACTAATACCAAATATGGCACAAGGGGTTTGGGATAGTGAAATCTCCGAAAACCATTTCATAAAGTTTTCGCTTCGAAAAAAGATTTCTTATTTACGCCATTTCCCCCTTTTTAAATATTCCATCTAGTTTTCTTGGTAAAACATGCAAAGACGAATGGATTCATACATAATTAGTCACTACCATACTCTGTATATTATACACACACACTCACTCACTGATACGGTCTCACGCCATTAAAGCATGAGAAAAGGAACAAACTTTCTCTCTCCACCCCTCTTCAATTCTCACTCTACACGTATATCTCAAGAGATTTCAGAGTTTTTCATTCTTTTTTTCTTTTTTCTACTCTTTTGTTTGCTACTTTTTGAGTGAAACAAATGGTTAAACATACCGAGCACGTAGCTGACACTACCAGTCTAACCCTGCCCCGTAATTGTATTCAAACATCGGACATTATTAATGACAGACAAATAATTTTTCACTTTACTTATATTCCAATATTTTTGTTAAGTTTCTTTATAGTTATTTGAACAACTTTTTTCAACTAAATGAAGAAGTACTTATAAACAAATTATGTATCAAAAATATGCACATCAATTATATCATTATTTTATATTAAGAAAATTATGAGATGATTAATCAAATTTAATAAGAAAAAGAGAATAAGTAATAATTAGTATGTTTGCTTAACAGGTGGGAGAGATGGTTGCGTCATTTACTATTGGTAGATCTTAACAGCCTCTCCAATTTCTATCCACCTTAATCGGGTGGGTATTCCTTTAAACTTGTGCTTAATTAAATTTATTAAGTGCATTTTATTTCGGAAACATAAAAAAAAAAAAAATAATTAGATTCAAATTAATTAAATATAATTCTTTCAGGAATAAAAAATTTGTAAAACTGATATTGATCCCAGAAGCCGTATCAAGAAAATAACCTTTCCTTTGGATATTTTGATATCGGGGGAATAATTTAAATTTCAACCTCATTAATGTTTATACTAAAAAATATACAAAATAAAATATAATGATCGATCTCCCCGTGTGTAGGACCGAACACTTGTTACTTTACCAAAAGTTATAGTTGGTGGTAACGATGCAATCCAATCTTTTAAATCATATAGCAATATAACTGTCATGGTTCGATAGTTCTACCTAGTAGGAGAAATTATTGCACTCCAACAATCCTTCTCTCAATAATTGCAGCCATTGCAATAAATGAGAATCGAACCGTGACCTTGACTTTTATACCAATTGTAGGATCGAGCGCTTGTCTCTTTACCAAAAGTTATAGATGGTGTAACGGTGCAACTCTAATCTTTTAAACCGTATAGCAATACAAACGTCACGGTTCGATCACTCTATGTAACAGGGACAATTATCGCACTTCGACACTGTGTTTTATACGCAAACTCTTACAAATAGTTTCTCTATTTGGAAAAAATAAAGACATGAGACAGGACATATTTGCTTGCATTTATTATTATAAAGAAAAATTAATGGGTCCGTTTAGTGATTCTTTTTCAGAGATAAATTCTTTTGTTATACGCATTTTTTAAAATATAAAGGAAATAAACTCCATTCGTAATAATTACGTATATTGTCAGTTTAGAATTACTCGGTCAATTTTTTTTTAATCATGTGGCTGTGCTCGGGGATGACATTTTATTGACATTCGATATTTTTGTAAAGATTTGTAGAGATTTTACAATTATAGATATTAAATTTTATTACGGAAAGTTAATTCGAATCAGTAATTTATAATAACGGAAATCATATTTAATACGAGTACTTGAGCACACAATGTGTGTAACATAAAATCTATTTTATTTATAGATGGGAATTTTTTTAAATTTGAATAATGATAATAAAGTAGTTAAAATATAATATTACATGGATATTTTCGAAGCAGATACCTAGAGTGATTTTGATGGAATCCTCGGAAAGCAATCGTTTGACACGTTTGTGAAAATACAAATATATTTTATTATGTCTTTATATATTTTATGTCCGGCTCATTGATATATATTCTATCCGGCTCATGAGTATATGACATAAATGTATTCTATTATGTCATTTTACGTTTGCTCGAAAATAAGTACAGAAATTTAACTATTTAATATATAAATTATTATTTAATAAAGTAGTAAGGCTCACAAGCGGCTTGAATTCAATATGTTCATTAGAATCAAATATTTATCTGATCAATTCAAAAAACTCGTGAACATTCTCAATTTATTTATACCCCAATTATACGACAATATTGATCGAAATCATTGAATAAAAAAACGTAAAATAAGATATCGTATTTATAATTAAATGTCCTTTAATTATATATTCTATCTTCTTCCCCTAATGGGGATTCTCACACTACATTAAGATATTTTTTTTTATCCCTTTTCACCATGACCCTCTCAATTTCCTCGTTCTATGTACTAATTTAAGCATCATAAGGTTATGTTGGGAGAATTACAGACTTCTCCCCACCAATTTGTTCATGGTTTTAAGGCAAAGATAGGATTGTTGAATCACCATGAAGGAAGCAAATTTTGAAAAAGCACAATATTTACTTTGATACGATCAGACAACACGGAGTTTAGAAATGGATGAATAAACTCCTTAAAAATTTGTGCTTTTGAAAATTGTCTTGGCCTGAGTTATCAGCTGATTATTGATCTCCTTTCGGACTTATGTTTTGAGCAATAAAAATATTTATGCAAAAATAATTCAATTGAACAGTGAATATAAAATAAATGAGTAAATGTAAATCAATGAGAGATAGAATTTGTTTCTAAAAGTTCGAATTAATGATTCTACGTCCAGCTTCTTTCGTTCTTGAAGGTGATCCACTAATAGATATGAGTAGAATATACAATATATCCTAAACCGAACAGTCAAGCCGCGTTCGAGTTGAAAATCCTAGTACTTTGCTGATAACATAACAGACTTTGTTATCTTACAAATATTTGTAAGGATTTTTTATTATAAATACAATGAAAAAACAAGTCTAATTTATTTCAGCTCTAGCTGAAATGAACACTTAAAGAATATGAGTGCTCTAAGTTTTCTGACAACTGAATAACATAGAAAGCTTCAAGATTGATTTTCAAAGAGCTTTAGAATATGAAAGTAAGCCAGAGAATCTCAGAGACCGAGAGAGAGATCTTCAATTCAAATTCTTATCTTATTATAATCTTTGGGTTCAAAAGGTAATAAATGTTACCAGTAAACCCACGTTTGCCTTCAAATAATTTATGTGCATTTAATTTTTGTACTGTCTTCGTACTGTCAAATTAAATGTACCTTTTTTTTGCTCAAACAGACAATTCTCATACAGTATCAACTTTGATTTTTTCTAATTATTTTCTGAATTGGTCGATGATTATAAAAGAACTCTCAAGTCAATGCATCGCTTTTAGCTCTGATCTGACTAAAAAACAAAGCTTCAATCTGATCTGCTCATCACATATGTACTGAAATGTTCTATCTTGAACTGATATACTAAGCTGATTTAATCTTCTAAGCTACTCTTCTCAGTCTGACCTGAATTGCTCTTGCAAGCTATTGACTAAATCATTTTGCTCTATTCTGATATGATAAACTATGTTGTGGTCTGAGTTATCCTTACTCAACTATGCTCTCATCCGATCTGTCTAAACAAATACGTGTCCAGAAATGCTAATATAATTATTATTACCGTATAATATGCAATAAAAACATTATTTCAAGATATAAGAATGTCCTTAAAAAAATTGCGAATGAATCTTCAAATTCAGGATCGTGTTTCTATCTAGATAAAACAGACCTTTCAAATTAAATCTCTCTCTTTTTTTTCCAACCACTAATGCTATTCAAAAATGGAAAGTAAATAAATTCGCTGCAATACGAACATGAAAGCAACTCACATATATACAAAGTTTCTTAAATATCAAACCATATTTGTATCATGTATGACCTGCCAAAACTATAATGCCCTCTTGATAATGACCACTGAATCAAAAAAATATGTGGGCTCACGAGCATAGTTGAGACTGAGATAGTATACAATTCAATATATTTTTGTTAGATATAATATTTTATGTTGAAAAATGTAATTAGATGATGTCCCGATAGAATGATTTGAAATTCATGGATTCCAATAGCATTTCCATTAATGTTTATTTAACGTAAATATCAGGAATAGATCTTCATATCAATGTATATTATAATTGAATAAATCATAATTCTCAGAATATTGTGTGAGAGGGAGCTTCCATGGTGGAAGATGTAATGGATTCAAATTATATATAGTTGGAGCTATTATTTTCTGGAGTATATATAATTCTAACTGGTATATTTTTGCAGAAAATAGTCCGAATTTAAAAACATTTACCCCAAGCATGATAAATTTACTGTTCCACTAGCTAACATATGTGGTTGGATAGTCGTGGATCCTTGATCACTCTGGTAATAATCTACAAATAGGAGGAAAAATGCAATTTAACAAATGAGGTAATTAATTTCTTTTTCCTCCTCTAACAAGTAGTATTAACTAATATTCTACCGTTGAGGTGCAATAATTGTCTCTGTTAGGTAGATCGATCGAACCGTGGCGCTTGAGTTGTTATACGATTTAAAAGATTGGAGTTGCACCGTTACCATGAATTATAGCTTTTGGTAAAGCGACGAGTGCTCGATCCTACAATTGGTAACAGAGCTAAGGTAACGGGTTCGATTCCCATTGATTGCAAGGAATTAATTACTGAGACGGGGATTGTGGAGGTGCAATAATCGTCCCTGCTAGGTAGAGCGATCGAACTGTGGCGCTTGAGTTGCTATACGATTTAAAAGATTGGATTTGTACCATTACCAGCTATAGCTTTTGGTAAAGCAGTGAGCGCACGATCCTACATCTACAAACATATAAATTCAACATAAACCAAAAAAAAAAACGTTTGTCACAAATGAACCATTAAAACATTTATTCGGGAAGATTAAACTAATAATGGTTGTTATCTTAGAAAAGTATCCATTATTAGGAGAGATGGCAACTTATGCAGAACGTTAAGCTTTTGTCAGTGAGTGCATATGGTCCTATGATGGGTATTTCATAAAATTTAAATCAAATCATTAATATTATTCAATGATTACCAGCGGCATGAGCATGGATTTTATATTGTTTAATCTGTTTCATAAATCATAGTAAGTACAAAGTTTATTTTATTTTACTTTTAAGACTAGTAAATACAAGTTTTGTATGAATGTATGTGTACATATATAAAGTGGTAGACCTGTACTTTATATAAAGGTGAATCTCAAATGAAAATATGGCATTTTCTTGAAAACAAAAATGATATTTGACTGTAATTATAGAAAAATATAACTCTCTTTTTTCGTTTCTTAACTGCAAAACCAAAGGGAGAGTGCCCTTTGGGCCCAGGGTACATTTATTCATCACCTTTTGACTTGCATTTCAAGTCAATTGTTTCCCATGCCGAAAATCGAATTGAAAATTGATAAATTCAAGATTTAAAGTAAAACTGCATAAAGTATAATTTCGAAATAAATTATATGACCATATGAGCTTATACAATACCAATGTAAATACTCGTCATTAAGTGTTAATTAGGGCATTATCATTCTGCCAATCCAACGACCTCAAATGTTTTGGTGTAGTAGAATCTATGGTCAAATATGAACCACACATCCCGAAATACTCCAAATCGTTTAATCTTGACATAAGGATACTGTTCTTATGCCATGAATTTTCCATCTCTGAGATGGAATAGAGCTCTTCGGGATTGATTGAACTCTTAATTCTTAAAAGGTAAATAAAATATTATTATTACACTAGTCGCCAAACAAGCACTTTTCAGGAGGGTATTAATTAAATATTACGTAAAGAATGATGGTTTCATACTGCTGAATTATAAAAAGGGTACATTTATTTAGTGGTACACAAATAATATATTCTTTAACTTGGTGTGCTCACTAAAAGGAAAACTGGGACCTATTTAAAACTCTCGTAAATAACAAGAAACAGAAAAGATGGAACCGCCAAAGCCACTGGCCAGATTGTTTGTAGCACAGTTCATTACCAGTTCTTGATGAACTCCTCCATCTTTATCTTGATCGTGGAAATTCCACAATAAACGAGACTCGGTTCCAGATGACTGAACCAAATGGTTGCCCATCTTGATGCCAGTGGAAAATGTAACAAAGGGCGGAAACAGAGTCTGACATGCTTGTTAGCAGTTTTCACCTTATTACTTGTGGTGAGAATGGCCTCATCTAGTAGCTGCGAGCGGATTCCGTAGCCCGTCATTTTCATCCTTGGTATTATTGTCAGTGTCTGAAGGAGCTTTGATGTGCGACACTGTTTTAGAAAGTTGTGCTTCTTTTGATGCAAATCTTAGTCTCAAGAGTAACGAGTTTGTCATAACGCCAATAGAACTGAAACCCATGAGTGCACCAGCAATAGAAGGCGATAAAATAGTTCCAGTCACAGGCAACAAAATTCCAGCTGCTACTGGAATTCCGATCTGGTAAAAGGCAGAGTGAAAGGAGGTTAAGCAACTAGCATACAGGAGTTGAACATTAAGCGGCCAGTCAGCACCAAATAATACTAATAATAATAATAATAATAGTAATACTGTTGACCGAGTGAAAAGATAAAGCACTCAAAGCTTAACTTTTGCATTCTCCAGTTAATAAACTAAAGCTCCAGCATTTGACCTGTCAAGCTCTCACTAGTGGTTTTATTTATTCCTTGCCCTTGCCCTTGCCCCACCATATGATACTTTACTCAATAGCAAAAAACGTAGGCATACGTTGTTTACAAGGGTTGGGTGTGATACAGAAAAGAACTTACAATATTGTATGCAAAGGCCCACCAAAGATTTTGCTTCACAGTCCTCATGGTAAGTCTACTCAGTTCCAGAGCATCGAGCAACTGCGTGTAAAAGGTAGCCACTCATCAGGCAGGCATTATTATTAGCTTTCTTATTTTTCACATACTAGACAAGCCCACAAACCACCACTACGCATGCACATTTACTCAATAAACCACCAGGAGTTGGAAGCATTATTCGAAGTGAATGCATCATGAAATAATCTGTCATGGGAAAACTTCAGACAGACAAAAACAAAGAGTCAATGCAATACCTGGGATAATCTGTTCTGCATTAGCACAATAGAAGACACCTCACTAGCAGCTCCCACACCTCCACCAATGGCGACTCCTACATGTGATGAAGCCAGGGCAGCTGCATCATTGATTCCATCACCAACCCATAGCTACAATATTCTGCCCATTCTGAAGTCTACCTATGAATTTCTTCTTTTCATCGGGTTTCACTCCATGCAAAACCTGCAATAACCATTTCATTCAATAAATCAACTATTCCCTGTGAATGTTTAGACCAAGTACAAAAGATCATTTGGTATGGATATATTCATATTCAGTAGAAACTGTGACCACCACAATTTACACACACCAGTTAGAAAGCTGCTTCAGGCTTCAATCAACCAAAGACCACACTTCAAATATGCACCTTTTGTTTTTATAATTAAGAGTGAGAAACAGTAGAAAAGGTAAAATTTGTTTTCCATGTCCAAGGAACGGTATAACTCTTCTATTAAAATGCATGTCAAGCCTCATTAAGTCATCACACTATATTCGTGCTTGCTAGGTACATAAAATGCATGTCAAGCCAATTCTGTTGTGTTCCAAAACTGTGAAGGCAAAAAGGAAGTCACCCCAAAACAATTAAACATTAAGGAGAATCAAAATACCAGATTTTTTATCGAAACACTTGTAAGAAACCATAGAGAGAAAGATGAGATAAATAATTCCCTTTTCTAGAAGAGGATTCCTGAAAATGATTTCTGGATGTTCTTACCCTTTCCTTTGGAATACCAACAATAGAAGCAACATACTCAGCAGCACCCTTTTTGTCACCAGAAAGCAAATAAGTGTTGATTCCTTGATGAGTCAAGGATTCAATAACATGTCGGGCATCTTCTCGGATCTGATCTTCAACATAAACGATTCCAGCAAGAACACTATCTACTCCCACATAAACTATCGACTGATTTTTAAACTCCTCGGCTTCTTCAAATGGGCTATCACCAATTCCATGCCTGCATGATTTTAAGATTTTAAATTCAACTTTGTTATTTAATTAAGGTGAATCACGTATTTCTGCATTCATAAAGTATTCTAATTTTTAATTATCTTCAAAGGGAGAATGCTCGAATACCAATATCTACAGTTGCTCAGTATAACAAGAGTGGGTGATTTGTACACATCAACTCAAGAGGAGTGCTTCTACATCAACTCAAAAGGAGTGCTTCTATACTGATCTTTAAGAGAGCCTTGTGGAGCTCCACTTTTCAGTCACATCTTCCACTCTAGTTTCCTTTTTATCTAACTCAGTCTACGGCAATGCGTGATAGGAACAATTCGATAAAAGATGTTAGTCTTTTACCTAGAGTCCAATTTCAATGAGTGAAACATCAAGAAAACTGGCATGATCAACTAAATTACTGTATAGATAATCTTGAGGAATATTCAGAAGCTTGAAAGTCTACATAGCCAAAACTGGATATAAACTAGAAAGACTACTTTAATCAAACAAGTACCAAAATGTTAAACATGGTTACCTTTTAACCCACTCTAGCGTACCCACAGCTACATTCTTTCCATCAACAATTGCCACCGCACCTGATCCAGGTTCCTCATTGAATGTGCCTTCTACTACCTACAAGCACAGTCCTTGATCCAAACTAATGAGCAGAAATAACAGAATTATTTGAGACAAACATTACCATCACAGATGTTCCACCTTATGGAAAAACAAAGAAATTTTGGAACCTGAGCTAGCCATGCTTTTCAAAAAGAAAAACAAAGCAACAGCAGAAGTTCCGTTGAGAGGTTAAGTTGCAACTATACAAAGAGGAACCTATTGCAACCTAAGCAAAGTTGAATCTGGAAAACCAAAGTATCAAGCTGAAGAACAAGATATAATGACTAAAATTGTATAACAAACTCAGAGTTCAAATAAGACAAAAATATTCATAGAACATCTTTTAATTGATAAACAATTTAACTTGTTTGCACAATAATAGAATATCTGTAGCCTCCAATCTTTCATGTTAAGAACGAAAAAGCAAATTCTTGGGGTCTCAATTTCTGAAGAGAAAATTGCAAAATGAAAGAAATATTAAAAGATACATTTTTTTCACTCTGCATAAATGCAGCTTTAAAGCAAGTGAAGCACGATTGACATTTCATATTCCTTTTGAGAAGCAGAAGTTAAGAGAACTAAAAAGGGGCTCAAATTTTCACAATAGCATTGAGCAATTTTAGCAGATGTTGCACACAAATATATGCAGACAACTGAGTCTCAAGACATATTTCCAGTATCTGGTTTACACATGCAAGTGTGTTAAAATATATAAATATTTATGTACCATCATCCCGGAATAGTGTCTTCAACAGCTTGGTAACAAACGCATGTGATTCAAACAGGAGAACTTCACAGTACAGTGATTCCGGCAAATCTTTCTCAGATTTCCAAAGGATTGAAAAATATAATACCTTCATTATTGGACAGTTCAAAGCTTTCGCAGCCTCCACTATTGCTTTTCCAATTGGATGAAGTGTATTGGATTCAACTCCAGCAGCCAACTTCAGAATATCAGCTTCAGACCACTTATAAGTAGCTGCTGGGTCTAGCCTGAATTGAGAGTTGCCTCGTTATCATCTTGTAGACATAAAATAAATTTAACAAATAAGATGCAAAATCTTGAATAAAGAGTACGGATAAAATTATATTGTCAAGAATAAACTATCAGATAGAAAGTGTCCGCTCAAAGGGAAAAAGGGTCACTAACCATAACTACGGATGTTGGATAACATAGATTTTAAGTTAAAACAGAGCATAGGAAATATGAGATTCATAGAGATGCATACAACGAAATTCGAATTGCATCGTGATGAAGATGCAAGCTAAGACAACAACGACTATCTTGAAAGACACACGAGCAGGAGAAGTTATAATATGAAGAATTGTGACTATACAAGTTTTTAACAGACTCATTATGTTTTTCCATATCTATCCATTATTGAAATTCCCAGATTGTTGAAGTTAGGTCAGACAAGTATTGAGTTGTTGACATGTGGTGCAATTGACCAACAAGAAACTCATGATACAACTTCATTAGTGACAAATTACTAAATGGAAGCGTTCCATACTCAACTGGAAATCCGTACCACCTAGGTGGCCTGGTGACACTACTTTGGTCACACTAGGTTTTCCAATAGTCAGTGTCCCTGTTTTGTCAAATACAATAGTGTTGACTGTTGAAAATTTTTCCAAGATGCTTCCACCACGTAAAAGCAATCCTCTTGTAGCACCAAGTGAAGTTCCAACCTACAATTAGGTCATTCATAGTACCTTGGTGTACAAAACTTACTTGGGGGTGGGGGTGGGGGCAGGGAATCCAAAGTTTATATGTGAAATATTACCAGCACGGCTGTAGGTGTTGCTAACCCAAGTGCACATGGACATGCAACAACCTGGGTTCAATAGACAGAAAGATTAATGTAGCAAGTTCAGTGATGGAGATTAGAAAAATCAAAAGAAGCCAAATTTGATCATATGATAACTGGGTAGAGATTATAGCCATTAGAGAAATTAGGGGGGAGTGAGAAGTTCTTGTCAATATATGACACCAGATTATGATAAGTTTTGGTTTCAATTTAATAATTTTCTTTTATTGGAGGAACTTTGAGAAAAAAGCACAAATTCTAAGAAATTTATCATGAAGTTCATGGGGCAAGGCCTTAGGTGAATGGGTGAGATTGCACAAATACCAGAACACTGCAGGAAAGTTGTAATGCCAATGATATGGGACTTCCTTGGTGAAGAGCAGCTGGCAGGATTTGTGAACCAAAGTGATTCCAGAACATAAATGTGGCAGCAGAAAGCGCCATTACTCCATATGTGAAATGTCCAGCAACCTAGGTCAAAAGAGGAAATGATACAACTAGTGAAGAACTTATTCTACTGACATCAAATGTGATGATGAGCATATGATACATTGTTAGCATAGTTAACACAGAAGAAACCACAAGTATCATTATTCAGAGGAGAAAAGGTGAAAATATGAGTGATGTACCTTGTCAGCCAACCGTTGAACAGGAGCTTCTCTGGTTTGTGCTTCTTCCACCAAACGAACAATGTCCCCAATTGCAGTCTCACCTCCCGGTCTCTGGACCTCTACTGTGAGCTTTCCATTTAGGTTTATACTCCCAGCTGCAACTTCAGCCTATATAGAAAAACAAACCAAGTGACTGGATTATGAAGGAAACAAAATTTTATGAGATAACTGAGAATGGAGATACACGTTTTAAGGACCATGCCGTGGCCATGAGCAAAATGTTGCATGTAAGCTGGTTTTGCGATGTGTGAAAGTTTGTTACAAGAAAAAAGAGAGGTCGAATACTCAAAAGTAAATTGTAACCCCATCTTAGAAAAATAGTTGACTATTTTCTACTTGTAACAGAACTAAAATAAACATTCCTTAGCGCCAGCTATTTACCACAAACTTTCAAAAAAGGAAATATGAATGTTCTTTCTGTTTCGATATTCATCCGGCCATTCTCTCATGCCAAAGCCAATCATATGTTCATAACCCTAGATCACTGCATTCAAGACTTCAGCTTCACTCTTATAAATATCGAATGATAAGATGATAGTTTAATGATTACCCCGGGTAATTTGGTTACAGGTAGAGGCTCCCCTGTAAAACTTGACTCATCAACACTGCTTCTGCCCGATCTAACGACCCCATCAGCTGGAATACGATCCTAAGAAGTGATGATAATGCATGACAATATTAAAATTCAAAACTAGAAAATAATGCCGGATATAAAAGAATTTGATATGAGGTATCTGCCAGCAATCTTAAATAACTTCAGGGATGTAATTAACAACACAAGTCCTTAATATAGTGGTCTCTGGATCAAAATATAACATGCAAGTGAAATAAAATCTGATGAAAAGGTACAAATCTAGAATTCCGTGGAATCAGGATGAAGATTCGATATTGCTGCGAATGCAAAAAATGCTTACACCAGGCAGTACGACAATTTGATCTCCAACGGAGAGATCACTAATATGTACTTCAACAGTTGAACCCAATTCTTCTGCATTTCCATTAATCAAAAGCCGAGCTTTAGATGGCAAAATAGTGAGAAGACCAGTCATGTCACTGGTTGCTTTGATCTTGGCCCTCTGTTCAAGATTTCTCCCGAGTAAGACAAAGGCTATCAACATAACCGGCTCCTCAAAAAAAGTCTTCCATCCCTGCTTAGACAGAGAGATTGTTTGACAATATCCGGACATGGCTAACTCAAGCACTCATATCTCATGAAACTCTTTCAATGTGGAAGCGGAAATACAAGGCTTCATCATCAAGGATATGACAGAAAATTGTTAAAAATCAAACAAATATACCGCGAGGACTGGGTTTTAAAGGTATATCTTAACAAAATTGAGGAGTTGCCAACAAACATAGAGCTACTGCATGAAAATAACGAAATGTTAATTGTTTTTCATTGACAGCACGACAATCAAGGTACAAAAGAAACGATGGGAAAACAGACCATATTCGAGTGCTTGTACATCTACCTTCAGCAAAAGAAAAAAACTAGAGAAGAAAATTTTGACAAAATAAAATGTATTATAGCCATTAAGAATATAACTTAAGAGATAAGCCATGCAACCAAACAGTTAGACAAAATAGTATTAGCTTACAACACAGAAATTATTCATTTTCTCAGTAAACAGTCAGCCATGAATAAGTTTACCACTTTTTGAGCTAAAAATTAACAAATATAACAATCTCAATATTTTCTTAGATGGGGAAATAATCTATTTTTATGTGTCTGCACAGAGTACTTATAGGGTATATTTGGAATGGGATATTTGAAGGATTCCAACAGTTTGGATCAATATAATTAAGGGATTTGAACTTCATCTCCCACCAATTTAGTTTTAACAAATGACGGATTCCAAATGCACGCACTATTGGTGTCATTTGAACTTCATACTTCAATTCTCTCTCAAAATCAAATCTCTTCATCTAAATCACATCGTTCCATCCCAACCCAATGTTAGAAACTTCTTCCGTTTGTTTATCAGCACAATATGCAAATAGCAAATGGTTACCATTAATTCAACTTGCTTGTTGACAAGTTCATATGAAATTAAAATTAGTGATTTTAAGTAAACTCGAGTTGCACATGAAATAACACATTACTTACGATAAATAACTCCGACTAACGACCCATATTGGTGGCTGAATTAACAAATTACCATCTTTGGCATCAAGGCTGCCAGGGAACTGACTGCAAAGGATGATAGAGCCCCAATACCAACTAGTGTATTCATGTTTGGGGCGCCTCTAAGAAGACTTTTCAAACCATCCATAATAAGCTGGCGGCCAGGACCAAGCAATGTAAATAGAGAAAGTGACACATGGAATCCTGTGGAGTGCAATGCATGAATCCATGCAGCTTTAGCTCCAAAAAAATGAGACAGATGACCAATGATGCACACAGCACACAGAGCCCAAGAAACAACAAGCCCACGACCTGTTAATGTGAGTTTTATCATCACAATGTGAAGTAATTTGTCGGCCTCAAATATGCAAGGTAATCAAACTCTGAAGTATCTGAATCAGTAAGAACTATCATATTGCAAATCTGATAATTGAAGATCTAGCATCAATTGGCTAACAGTAGTCAAACAGTAGAAATTAATGGATTTGCATATATAACATGATTGACTCTGAACATTCATGTGGAGGTATATCTTAACTTTAAAGAAACAAATTACTTTTAATTGTAGGCATCCGTAAACATAAAGAGGAGAAAAGAATTACCACTTTTCTTTAATTGATGATGCTTTTCATTTATTTTCTTCTCAAACGTTTCAAAGAAGTTCACCTTCGTCAAATCTGCAAACAGAATGTGTGATGAGGATTGAGATTGAAAGGCGAAAAATCAATACGATCCATTGACAAAACATGTATCGACAAATTTCATGCCTTTATGTTTGACAGCATAGTCATACATTCTGAGATATGATGCAATTGCTATTTTTCTAAAAAAAAAAAAAAAAATCCACCACCAATACTACACCTAGCTAAAATGGTGTCAGCAAAAGCCAGTGATAGCTGAGCTAAGGCTCGAGAACATACATAAATAGAAGTGGAACCTAAACATCAACACCTGATACTACACCTAGCTAAGATGGTGTAAGTAAAAGTCAGTGATAAGGACAGATGGCAGAGTGGTTAATTGTGTAGCATTGGAATTGCTATGTAGGATTTGTTTTGTTTACCAAGAGTTCGAATTCCACTCTTTCCGTAACTTCACCAAATGTTCTAAGGACTGACCGAAATGTATTAAATCGGATTAGAAATCATTATTCCAACAGTTAGACTTTGTTTTTTTAATGAGATTCTAATTCTTCTCGCTCACCGCTCCCTATAACTGGATTCCTTTTTGATTTTTAGCTCGTCCACAATCAGTTACTCTGAGCTAAAGCATGAAATGGTTATATTATGATGAAAATTTTGAAAGAGGACACCAGCATAGACTGATACGTATTCAGTCAGTACTATTGCTATCGATAGGACGCACCAGTCCCTGAATGGTTTAAACTCTGGAAAAATCAATGAGTTATCTACACAATACATTAAGGGAGGGCTCCTAGGGATCTGTTCCTGTCACTTTAGTTTGGCTGATTTCATAAATACCCCACACTTACCTAGTGTAATATTAATCTTCGCACTTTTGTAATCTATTTTATTTGATGTAAATTTTTTATTTTACAAAATGCACATTCATCCAGTGATATACAACAGTACATTTTTATTCAATAGTATCCTATTTTTTAATTTGCTAAATACCCATATGTTTGTCAAAAATATAGTATTATATATTTTGCTATTAAATTACCAATGTTTTATTACATAGTATATCCACACACTGTCTGTTAACAGAAACAGAAAGATACTTATAGAATGATTCATTCTGTATCCCAAAATACTCCTTTCGTGTATTATTCTGTTCATTTGCTTCATTCTTGTCCTATTTAGTATACATTTTCATGTTATAAAATCCTCCTACATCTATTCATGGAATGCAACACTAAATTTTGATCATATTTTGGAAATGATGTGATACATAAATTTTCAGTTATTAAAATAACCAATATTTTATTATATAGAATATATTGATTTTACTCCCACCCAATGCATTTGCTATGCACTATTGTATTACATAAGCCATTAAGTCATGCAATCCCCATCCCACCAGAATTCCAAAAGGTGGGAGGCAGTATGCCAGCCATCACTGGCAGTGGGTACCAAGCTGCTAATCTTAATCATCAAACTTATGCACATAGAACAAATGTTAAAGCAGGGATTTCTCAGCAAACAGAAGGTCTAGAACAAAACATCTACTACTATTCATTCATAATTAAAATCGGAACTAAAACAAGACTATTGCTAAAATGTTGAAACCAAATGACATAGGGACAGATAACAAATCATGATCAGGTTATCTCCATCGGAACTGAAAATACAGAATGAAACTGAATACAGATTTTGAACTCAACTAAGTTGTTCTAAATCCAACCACAGAAGTTGAGCACAATACAAAATCTAACTGGAGTTGTACATTTTAAAAAGAAATCAAATATTTGACTCTCTTCTCAAGCTGTCACCGATTCTTAACCGCCTAGACCAAGACTCAGAATCTTACACGTCTCCTGCTACCTGATCACCTGAATGTCACCACATTTCAGAGTAAAAGGTGAGTTGCTAACTCAGTCAGCAAAACTTCAAAAAATTTGATCATGTTGTTCAGACATATTGCTTCTACATAAAATAAGAGTTTGAATATACGAGTAAGGAATTAGAACTAGATACGAAACTACGTGTCTCATCTTAATCATAATTATACAAGATATAGCATATTAATAGAGGCTCAAGAGGTTTAAGAGATGTTTATCTGATGTATATAATTATACTACATAACCTTATGCAGTGATGTCAATCAGCGGTCAAACACATTGAAGGCAAGTGATGTCACTCAATCAGCAGTAAAAAACATTGATACAATGTGAGCGGTCAATTGGGTGTGATAAGATGTCACTCAATTGGCAGCCAAACACAGCGAAGACAAGTCATGACATGACCTTATGCAGCGAATAGAACAAACAAAACAATAGAAAAAATTCAATCTTTAATTTGATACAGAATGCTAACCTCGAAGATTAGATTTGAATCCACAATTAGTCAAATGATTTGCTAGAGCCTCTCCTAAATCCTTTCGCCAATTGGTTGCAATCTTGACATCAGGCACAGGCCATACAATAGCTGTCTCAGTCGTGAGATTTACACTCGCTGAAGAAACCTGTGCCTGTTCATAATGTATGTTATGGTAAAACTCAATGGTGGGAAAACAAAAAAAGCATGTCCGTATATCAAACTTTCCATTATACATGCTAAGAACCATTTTACCTAACTTCCTAAAAGATAGCGCCACTCCTGATTATAAATGCGTCTTAATCACATGCTCCAAAACATTAAAATAAAAAATTAAAAGGATTTTTTATTTCATTAGTTGGTCTGAAATATACATGTTAGCAGTCATCACGATGACAATTCCTGAAACAGAATTCATTTTAGCCATCAGGACTACGCTTAGGCAATTCACAGAGAAAGGGCCGAGGTCAATAAATTCCTTTTCTTCGCCTAGATGTTCATTGCAGGAATACAGAACACAGTGACTATATGTTCAGGAGTAGAAGAAATCAGTAGTAAATATCAAGCGCTTACTTGACTTTCTAAAATCCTCTTCACACTCGCCGCGCATCCCCCACATGTCATCCCCTGCAGTGTAATAATTTTAATTAGCTAAAGAGACAGGCAATACATGTAAAAAACAAAAGTGAAGACCAAATCTGAGGAAAAAGAGCAACTACATAACCACAACAAATACTTACCCGAACGTCAAGAATAATAACATCAGAACTCAAAGCAGAAGCATCTCCATCCCCAGCTTGCACGGCCGCAGTTGGCTTAGAGTCTCCACCCCCGGCCGCTCCATCACCTTTACCTCCGCCACCATCGCCGCCTGAATTCCCATTGACGCCGTCAAATCCTCCGCCAGCAGGAGCAAATGCAGAAGAATAACTGGCAGCAAACTGCGGTCGGCTGCCACAAAGTTCGAACGAGCCGAGGCACTTCAGCAAAGAAGCAGATCCAAAGCGTCTCAGCTCGCCGGATATCCTGAGCTGGAGGCTGGATATTTGACTCGGCCGAGCCGCGAAGAAGCTGCGGCGGAGCTGTGCGACGAGAGGGTTCGGATAGGAATTGAGAGACTTGTGGACTAGAAAAGTTGAGAGCGTGCAAGTGTTGGGCACAAGTAACTTTGACTCCATTGCCACCAACCACGCCTTCGTCTTCTCAACTTCTGTGAATTCGGAGGGGAAGGTGGAGGAATTAAGTGCATTGGTTGAGCCGTTATATTTATTTCGAATTCCTTTACATTTATAAATTAATTCCATAATAACTAGACCTAAGTCACCGACGGCCGGTTTCGGTTCGGTTCCGGATCCGTCCCGTCAGGTCTGGGTTAGAAAAATCTAGAATCGGAATCGGAACCATAAGAAACGGGTTCTGGATCGGGTCTAGAACCGACGGTTCCGATTCGATTCAAGTTTTAAAAAAAAAACGTTTTTTTTAAAAAATTGAATTTCGGAGGTGTTTTTAAAAAAAAAATTTTTTAAATTGAATTTTCAGTTTTTTAAAAACAAAAGTAAATTTCGTTTTTTTAAAAAAAATAGTTTATAATTTAATTTTAATATTTTGAATTTCGAATTGAATTTTGATTTAAGAATTTGAATTTTAATTAATTCGAATTTTAATTTATAATTTCAATTTGAATTTTTTAATTTTGAATTCGAATCTTAATTTGTGTTTTGAATTCGAATTTGAATTTAAAAGAATAACAATTGAGATTTGAATTGTAAATAATTTCAAAAAATGAATAAGAATAAAAAGAATTTAAAATTACAATAGAAAGTAAAGATGAATTAAATTGGGAAATTGATCTAATCACTTGTGCCCCTTCAGTTGTTGTTCCAGAAGTGTCATCGGTGTCTTCGTCGTCATTTGTCTCGTTTTGGCTATGTGTTCTTGAGGCAGCTCTCGACCAATAGTTAAGAAGACATTGTGCTTCCAAATTCTCTGGCCTAATAGTAGACCTCCTCTCGTCCAACGTGTTTCCTCATGCTAAACGCTTGCTCCACTGCAACCGTGGAAACAGGACATGCAAGAATCTCCTTTGCCATTAAAGACAAAATGGGATATACTTGCGTCTTTTGATCCCACCATCTCAGTATGTTGAACGTCTCCTCGTCTGTATCACTAAAATCAAAAGTAGTGGTTAAATAATTCTCAAGTTCCAGATTGGAACTTGAGGATCCTCGTGGACGTTTCGTCCTCTCACGAACTAACATTTGCGCCTTGGATAGTCGTGATGTGGTGCTACTAAAGGTGGTGAGTTGTTGTGTTTGTATACCAACTTGTGAACCATATTTCTCGTTATATTCATTATAAATTTTAGTTAAACTATTTTTAACACTAAAAGTAATCATGGAAGAAGAAGGACATGCGTCAGTAATTGGGTACAAGGAATCATAGTATAATGTAAGCAATTCCCCTAAACCATCTAATTTAAGTCTAGAGTCTAAAATTATAGCACATAAAAAAATATCAGGAATATTAAAAAATATTTTTCCATTTTGTTTTCATACTAAGAATGCATTCAATAATCATTAGAATTTAAATGTTCGCTAAAAGTACATGCAACATTACAAAGATGTGTTAAAATTAAATGACATGTAGGATAATATACACCAGAAAGTTGGTCAATGGCATCATTAAAAACTTTTAAAATCATATAGTGGTGCAAATATTCCATTGGTTTGAATATAAATAAATACTAGAAAATTGAATAATTTGTCCAAAAAATCCACACAGTAAATCTTTATATTCGAACGTGGACAACAATAGTTTGTACGTTGAGTTCCAACGTGTTGGAACATCACGTGCAAATCGTTTCGGTCTCATGCCATTTATTTTACAAAATTTACCCCATTATTTCATAACTCGGGGATGTGTCCACAGATAATGAATTACAGAACTAATTAGTTTATATAAAGTTCTAAACTTTTAAGACCATCTTGCACACACAAGTTAAAAATATGACATGTGCATCTAATATGAAAAAATTTATCACATATCGATGGTTGACACAGTCTAATTAGTTTATCAATACTCCAAGTGTTTGCACTTGCATTATCAAAAGAAACTGAAAAAAATTTTGAAGTCAAACCATATTCTTCTAAAATAATAAACATAAGATGAGAAATATTTTGTGCAGTGTGTGGATCATTGAAACAGCGATATGCAAACAAACGTTTTTGAATATTCCATGCATTATCAATCCAATGACAAATAATTCCAATGTATGAGCACGATTGCCAATGATCACTCCAAATATCAGACACAAAAAACTTTATTATCTAAACTAGCAAATTCTTTAATCAATTCTTTGTGTAGCAACTAATTTGTGAGTTGTGCGTTTAAGCATATTTCGTGGGATGCGTCTAATTGCAGGATTAGCACTAGATGAAAGCTAATTTTCAAAAGATAATTTATCATCAAAACTAAATGAAAGTTGTTCTACAGCAATAAATCTAGCAGTTTCATCCCTAAATTGAGATTCAGAAAATTTAAAAAGTTGAGAGTCGTTACCAGATTGGGATGAAAATGTAGGTATTTGAGTTCGAGTTCTAGAAATACCAATTTACACCGGATGATTTTTCTCGATGTGCCGGTTCAATGTGCCATATCCTCCTCCATGTTGCCATTTATAGGATTTTGAACAATACTTGCAAATTGCTTGAAGATCACCAGAGGGAAGTGTCATCTTATCAAAATGTTTGACGAAGACGTCGGATTTTGACCGCCCACCCATCGATACTGTAGGCACCGACGGTCGATGTGCTACCTTGAGTCCCTTGACTTTGTTGGTGTGTTGGTTGGGCTTCAACTTCTTGTTGAGTATTTTCATCGTCGGAGAATAGAAAATCAAGATCGTCGATGTTTAATAGAGAAACATCAGTCGCAGAGGGAATAATAGACTTTACCTTACGAACACCACGACGACTTGATTCCGCCATTTGTAATGTAGTAGTTGAAAGATTAACAAAAGAAGAAATTAGGGATTTACGAGAGATTAAAAAATTACGAGATAAGAATATGAGATAGAATGATGAAAGATTGAGAAATAGAAGATTGAGATATAGAAGAAGATTGAGAGAAATTGGTGTGGAATAAATTGAAAGGAGTAGGCCTATTTATAGGCAAATTTTTTTTCTTTTTCTAATATTGCAACGGTCGGCCCGGGTTGGCCCGGCGGGTCGACCGTTGTGTGTTTGTTTAATTTTTTTATTACTCTAACGATCGGCCCGTCGTTTCCGACCCGGCCCGGATCGGTGGGTCGACCGTTACTGTGACGCCCAAACCCAACGGGGCCACGAGAATTGGGGTAAATAAAAATTTTCGAATAAAAGAAGGCTAAAAGGTAATTTGTTATAAGCTGTATTTCTTATAACTTAAAAGAAACAAAACAAAAGACAAATTCGAAGACCAGCAGGTACCTAATTTGCGCGCCAACTACTAAAGATATTTGCGGAAAACAGTTTTCATTGATAATTGCAATTGCGATTTACAACAACTGATATTCTATGTAAATATACAATCGTTGCTACTGATCTAATACAGTACAAACTAAATCAAAACGATACAGCTGAGACACGGAAAACGTAGGCCTTGGATAAACACAACACCCAGCTGCTGGTTTC
This sequence comes from Dorcoceras hygrometricum, assembly GCA_001598015.1. Lineage (NCBI taxonomy): Eukaryota > Viridiplantae > Streptophyta > Magnoliopsida > Lamiales > Gesneriaceae > Dorcoceras > Dorcoceras hygrometricum. Next base: position 46,484 of record KV005023.1, read on the forward strand.
AAGTTTCACCTGCTGTTCGTTCTTCAGCTGTCGCACCTGCACCATTTTAAAAGCCAGTGAGCCTAAAGGCTCAGCAAGTAAAACCTGAGTAATAACAATTTCATAAAACGCAGGCAGACATCTGAACATTCATAAACATTTCATAAACAATTCATTCATAATCTTAGAGACAGAGGATAGTAGCACAGCTCTAACATCAATTCCTTTTCTTTAGACTATGGCATATAAGCTCCTCATGGTCCGTTATGCACTTTGATCAAAATGACTCCCGATATCCGTTTTAGCATATAGCTCATTATGAAAGGGCAGTCGACATCTAGACAACTGCTCACCCTTCTCCTTGGTGACCGTCAACTATCTATGCCATAATCTTAAAATAAACTTTGTTCCATTACATTCGTTCGTAAAACAATTCATTCATAATCTTAGAGACAGAGGATAGTAGCACAGCTCTAACATCAATTCCTTTCTTTAGACTATGGCATATAAGCTCCTCATGGTCCGTTATGCACTTTGATCAAAATGACTCCCGATATCCGTTTTAGCATATAGCTCATTATGAAAGGGCAGTCGACATCTAGACAACTGCTCACCCTTCTCCTTGGTGACCGTCAACTATCTATGCCATAATCTTAAAATAAACTTTGTTCCATTACATTCGTTCGTAAAACATTCCTTGAAATTCCTGTAAATCATCGGGTTCCATCATTTTAAACATTTGCTTCCCATTTTAAAACTTTACTGAGTATCGAATTCAACTTTGGAAACATATCATTGAAATGAAACTGGTGAAAGGAAAACCAGTCGCAAGAAAATGGAACAGCACTTATGAAACCAAAACAGATCTCTGTTGTTCGCAACTATCGCTAAAATGAACCAGCTGGAATAAACAGAAACCAGCTGCAAGATCTTTTACTAAGACAATCGCATTTAAATGAAACGATGTCGTTGAGTTAAATAACAGATAGGATGAAAGGCTATCTGCTGATATTTTATAACTTAAAGGGAAGACGTCGTTAGCGCATCGATCAGTTGCAAAGAAAAGCGCTAACACGATTTAATAAATGAATAGTACCAGTCGCAAGACTAATACCAGCTGAAATGAACAGCACTTAGAAACGAATAAAGCAACTGCTGAACTATCACTATGGAATGCATGTGCTGGTGAACAGTGCATCTGCTGATTTTATAAAAACAACGCAACTGCTGAATTCTCACTGAAGAAGTGAAATTGCTAATTTTAATAAGGAAAGATGCACCTGCTGATGAACAATGCATCTGCTGGAATTTACGAAAGACACTTGTAATATCTAAACAATGATCGCGCTACCAGCCGTCGTCTATTAAACCAGACTTTATATCGATTCAACCAGCAACTACTGATTACACAATCATCAAATCCCGACATTACAGCAAAAAGGAAGAACATTCATAAACATCATAACAATGCAGCTGCTGAATCTTAACAAGGAGATACAGCTGCTGGAACATAACTCGACATTTGTGACATCAAAACAACAACTATGCCATCAGCCGTTGCCTATCAAACCATACTTTATAATGATTCAACCAGCAACTACCGATTACACAGTTATCAAATTCTGATATTACAGCTACTGCGAGAAGAACATTCATAACATTTCTGGAAATGAATTCGATTCCTCAGTACATTTAAAACATTCATAACTTTCTGTAAAACATTTTGGAAGCATCATAAACATCAAAATATCATTTTCGAACCCATCTTTCTTTCCTTTCCATGTCTAAATCATTTCAAACATGAAATTTAAACATATCTTAAACATACAGGCAAGCAGATCCATAAAAACAACAATATACGCTTTAAATGGTGTAGCAAAGGATCAGCTTTTACTTGCCTTAAACAAAGCTTTGCGGTAGCAGCTAATTCCTGCAGAAATCCTCCCTTTGAGCAACGCACGAACTCTTCTGGAAATATTTTGAAGAACACTTTAAGACTTTTCTTTTCAAATGATGAAAATCTTACTTTGAAAACAGGTTTTTATTTGAAAGGGATTAGTGGCAAGCTACTTGTGAAATCAAGCATGACACACTTCTAAAGTTTAGTAAAATTCCCTTCATATCATTTTAATTTGTAAAACGCCAAACCTTTTCCAAAAGAAATCATTTCACCTTCTTAAAACATTTTCCAATCGATTTAAAATCCAGCTCGTGCATCACTCGTTGGAGTCGTCTGCTGGTACCAGCCACAGCGCATCTTACCTGCTAACCTCAGTAAATCAGCAGATACATAACATTTAAAATTGCCAATTGGTCCATGAAATCAATAATATGTATAAATGTGGTCCTATGGATTTTGGGGCGTTACAACTCTACCCTCCTTATTGAAATTTCGTCCTTGAAATTTACGTACCAAATAAATATGGGTAAAGACTTAGCATATCAGCTTCTGTTTCCCACGTTGCTTCTCGCTCCGACTGGTTGGACCATTGTACCTTAACCATAGGAATACTACGATTTCTTAATCTTCTAATTTCTCGGAGGAGAATTCTTTCTGGTCGCTCTTCATAGCTTAGATCTGGTGCTAAATGAATTGGCTCATAACTCAGCACATGCGAAGGATGGGTAATATATTTCCTCAAGCTGATACGTGAAAAACATTGTGCACTGCTGACATTTGTGGAGGCAGCGCTAGTCGATAGGCGAGTGTTCCTACCTTCTCTAAAATTTCGTATGGTCCAATATACCTTGGACTCAACTTTCCTTTCTTTCCAAAATGCATAACTCCTTTCATTGGAGCTATTCTAAAAAATACTCGATCACCCGCTTCAAAATTTAGCTCCCTTCTTCGATTATCTGCATAACTTTTCTGCCGATTTTGAGCAGCTTTCATTCTTTCTCTTATTCTTCTAACAGCTGCTGCTGTTTGTTCCACAACATCTGGTCCCAAACCAGCTTTTTCACCAACTTCATCCCAATGAAGTGGTGTTCTACACTTTCTGCCATACAAAGCTTCATATGGATCCATTTGAATCGAAACTTGGAAATTGTTATTGTAAGCAAACTCTACCAGTGGCAAATTCGCATCCCAACCTACTGAAAAATCCACAATACATGCTCTGAGCAAATCCTCTAAAATCTAAATCACCCTTTCTGATTGTCCATCAGTTTGAGGGTGAAACGCAGTGCTGAACGTCAATTTTGTACCCATAGCCTTGTGTAGACTTTTCCAAAAGGCTGATATAAACTTAGGATCTCTGTCTGATACAATAGAAATTGGAACACCATGTAGTCTCACTATCTCTTTAACATACAATTCTGCGTACCTGCTCACCTCATATGTTGTTTTAACTGGTAAGAAATGAGCAGACTTAGTGAGCCTATCAATTATAACCCAAATGGAGTTATATCCTTGCACAGTCCTTGGTAAACCAGTTACGAAATCCATCGCTATACATTCCCACTTTCATTCGGGAATCGGCAGTGGCTTCAACAATCCAGCTGGTCGTTGATGTTCAGCCTTCACCAGCTGACACGTTAAACATTCAGCTACAAATCTAGCAACATCCCTCTTCATTCCTGGCCACCAATACAACTGCTGGAGGTCCTTGTACATTTTCGTACTTCCTGGATGCACTGAATATGGAGCTGTATGAGCTTCTTTCAAAAGTTCAGCTCTTAAATCATCTACTTGGGGTACCCAGATTCTGCCCAAATACCTCACAATTCCATCTTCTGTAAAATAGAGACTGCTGCCTCTTTCTTTATCCTGCTGGAACCATTTCTTCAGTTGTTCATCTTGCTGCTGACCTTCTCGAATTTGATTTAACAAATTAGATCTTACGGAGAGGTCTGCTAACATCATAGCATTGCTGCTGCTGGTTGCTATTTCAAGTCCAAACATTTCAATTTCATTTGCCAACGGCTGCTGGACAGTTAATTGTGCTAATCCTGCTGATTTCCTGCTGAGAGCATCAGCTACCACGTTTGCTTTTCCTGGGTGATAACTGATTGTGCAATCATAATCTTTAACCAGCTCCAACCATCGCCTCTACCTCATATTCAATTCTTTCTGGGTAAAGAAGCATTTCAAACTTTTGTGATCTGTAAATATCTCACACTTCTCCCCATAAAGG